>JAGDQP010014410.1:12625-41384 GCA_022664845.1 Lepisma saccharinum | reverse complement strand
TTTTTTTTTTTTTTTTTTTTTTTTTTTTTTTTTACCAACGCTATCGATATGATTGCCACAGAAATCTGTTGTCTAAACGTTTGGTATGCTCTTTCAAGTTTTTGAATTCTTAATTTTACTGGTTGTCCTGAAGGTTATTTACCACTTTCACCTAATTGTGAACCTACAACGCAGAATGTACAATACGGTCCTTTATCTATTTAAAATAAACAAACAATTATATGGAGACGGACGTAGTCATAATCCTTACAATTAATTTTATTTTTTAAAACTTAACAATTATATGCTTCCAAACATGTTTCTATTTCTTGCGAAAATACTCTCTTCCAAGTTCATATAGGTGGAGTTAAGGGGGGGATATATCACCCCCTTACCTAAGCCACTGGTTCGTAAGTCAATGCATTTGTTTTTGTTTTTTTAACCAGTGCGAAGAAAGCGAGAAGCAGCAAAACTGGACCTAAGTTCGGCGGTCAGTTGTTTGAGACAGGGGGAAGGGAAGAGATGGGAGAAGTGCCCCTAAGCTATGTCTTGCAAGATCCCGTCTGTCCTTTCAAACCACAAATGATTCTTGTGGACCCTTCTTGGAAGATGACAAGGAACCAAGTCATGAAAACCGTAGGCAAGTAAGATTTCGACCTTGTAACAGAGCCATCTGGATGTCGGCTGATGGCAAAAACGAAACTCGAAACTGTATCCCCGCTTCTTAAACTTCTGTATCCATTCGTACACACTTCTACGCGGTAGAGCATTCTCTCCATATTGTGTTGAGTCTCCTGACAGGGGTTGAATTTCAGCCCCTGTCACACCTTCAGACCAGTGAAATTGCATCACTGCCCTATGTTCTTCCTTGGTGCACAGTTGCAGCGGAGCGGCCATGTTTTCTCTGAAACAGAAAAAAGAAAAATGGAGCAATTGATATGAAATTTTCATAATGTTAGCACAGCAGTATACACAATTGAGCAGTATCGTGATACTAGTATCTTTCCTCGATTTTTAGTATCTTGATAGATATCAGATTCTTTTGAAAACAGGTATCGGTATCGTTTATGTCGATAGCTTTTAACCAGTATCTTTGAGATACGTTTGCGATGCTTTTACCGATACTAAATTTTAACGTCCGTTTTTTTTTTTCGTTATTTTTCAGTTCCTAGTTTGATCTTGGTAATCTTGATATCACATGTAAAAAAAAAAAAAAAAACTAAATGTTCTAGCCCACGGGATTTACAACAACGTGAAGACTTGAAAAGAAGAATAACACGGATTCAGAAAGGCGTTTACTTCAGAAAACTTTTGGGGCCTATTCACAGTTTTTTTTTCTTGTTTTATCTGTACTAATTGACATCTTTCGAAGCCATCTTGTTCCTATTTCGCGTATTCATATATTCCCTATGTCGTGAAGTATGTTGCCATTGTCTGGTACACTGTTAGAATTACAATCGAAAAGTAGCGTGTTGTTTCCGCTAATATATATATATATATATATATATATATATATATATATATATATATACGAGGGTCATTGCAAAAGTCATGGCAACTATTATTTTTTTCGAAAATGGTGACGAATAAAAAAATTCTGAAATATGCAAATGGAAGGTTAGTTTATATGTAAACATTACATGTAGGGAGATGGAGGAACACACACACCACCATAAAGATATAGCACAAGAAAAATTTTTTTGTCGTTTCAAACGTGATTTATTGTCAATTGCGGCGTCTTCCACAGCGGTGGCAGTGTGTGGTGGATTCTTTGGGAGACTACTTCGAGGGACTCTAAGATGTCACCGGTACGTGTGCCTGTCCTGTACTATTGTGTACTGTTGCAATTGACAGTAAAACACCTTTGAAACGACACAATTTTTTTCGTCATTTTTCTCGTGCTATATCTTTATGGCGGTGTGTGTGTTCCTCTATCTCCCTACATGTAATGTTTACATATGAACTAACCTTCCATTTGCATATTTCAGTATTTTTTTATTCGTCACCATTTTCGAAAAAAAAAATAGTTGCCATGACTTTTGCAATGACCCTCGAATACAATATTTTTATACATACATATGAATAAGGAATTTGAATGAATTTTAGTTATGGGCTTCAAGCATCTAAGGTTCAGTATGGGAAAGGGAAATACTGCGGGAAGGTGTGGGCTAGGACTAAAGTTGATGGTACCGTTCCGGCATTTGTCTGGTATGACAGGAAAAACTTCAGTCAAAATGAAATAGAAAAAGGGGTTGAAGCTCGCGGTGTGATTTTAAAAGTGAGGGAAGAAATTTATATTTTTACTTTAACGCCGATTATTAGTGACCAAATGGTGTCCGGTCCCGATTGACAAAGGTCAATTTATGTTATTTTGGATATTATAAGAAATACTCGTGGATGGGTACATGAAATGTAAGTAAGATAAACTTGCGAGAATATTCAGACATAACTCTACAAAATTTGTTGCTAGAGCATTAATAATAATAAGGTAATTAATATCATCATCACCGTTGTATCGTAGTTATTTATATACAAACCAAAGATTGGTTATGTGCTCAGAATAGAGCACGAATTCTAAATAGCAGACCATTATTTGTTTAAACTTAAAGGAATCTATACAAACTGAAAATAACTATTAATATTAAAATAATAAATTTATAGTTAAAAATATAAACCTTAATATTTTAAAAAAAACTGTCAAGGGAAGATCATAGTGGTTTCCCACTCAAATCCAATGCAGACATAGCGCATATGATAGAGCAGGATGAGGTATGTAAATCGTTAAACCTTAAGATGCTGCGGAGCAGTTTTAATGATGTAATATTAAAACTTGCACAACTATTTGTAATGTAAATTAAGTTGCGATGTCTACATTTTATTTCCTTATTATATATACTGTTTTTCTTGTAGTATATATGTGTATCATGTGTTTTGATTTGTGTCTATAGGACAAATATCATATATTCAAGTATACCACGGAAATAACTTTTTCTTTTTTTTTTTGCTTCGTGTTTTAAATATTTGTGCTGTAGTGTCTTATATAATGTAATGGAACTTATGTAAGACTATTGGAATAGGGACTAATATCCTGTAATAGGTACCAAATAAATAAATAGAATATAATGGGCAAAATGCAAATTTAAATTGACTATGTTGGAAATGGTTAGAGCAGCGTTTCTCAATCTTTTTCATCGTGCGACTCTCCCCCCTTCTTCCTTACCGTGTCTTCTAACTGGCGACCCACAATTTTTATTTTGTGTAATATTTGCTTTTCGTTTCAAAACATAGCTGTTCATTTGCTGTATTTGATAATAATTATACTAATTATATTATCCAAAAACTATTCAACAAATTATATTATCTTTATTAATAAAAACAGCAAGCAAAATAATTTTACAGTTACAGTTTTACCTTTTTTAGAAATTTTACAGTTTTAATCTACAAACCTCAGTTAAATTATTTTTTCATCCTTCCTCACGACCTCCTTGCGGATAACCTGCGACCCCCACGTTGTGAAACCCTGGATTAGAACAATTGTAATGAAACTAGCAGACCCTCACATTTTCATACTCCTTTGCTTGCCTTGAACCAAATTCAACCGAACCGCCGTAGCTCAGTGGTAGTGTGTTAGCGTAGAATTCGGGAGGTCCTGAGCTCGATTCCAACATCGACGATCCTGACTTAGGTTTTTCCAATGTTTGTCCTCAGTCACACTAGGCAAATGCCGGGATGGCACCTTCAACCTAGGCCCTGGCCGACACCTTTACCAATCCTTTCCCCTCCCCTATCCCGGCCTGAGTCTCACATGCCTAAAGGCCATAAATAAAATTCAAATTCAAAATTGAACCAAATTCGGGCAACATATAATAGTGTGGCCTAGAATCGATTAAAATCAAATTCGAGCCAATTATCGAATGGCCCCCGTTATCCTGTCACCTAAATATAAGCATTTTCTTTTTAATCTCAAATGCTGGACCCCATACTTTGACCTCTCATATTTCAGTAAGTTTTTGGTTGCCGTGAACAAAAATTCTGTAAACACATTAACAAGGTTCCGTACAATCGATTAAAATCAAATTCGATCAAATGATTACTGGGTCCCATTAGTCTGTTTTAACACGTTCATTGTTCACCGCGCCAGTAGCAGTTGTTGATGGTCCCGTGGAGATCTGACCCGAAACTACTACGAATCATGGGGTAAGAAGAAATTTTGAAGTGGAACCTCTGTTGGGCGAAGAGTACGTGCTGCTGAAACCACACCAACGGGGCACGTAGTGGTTCGTTGTGCTTCCCAAGGTTCGTTCCGCACTGCCGCTGGACATCGTCGAAGAGATCAATCGTTAAGAGAACTAACCTCCCCGTTAGGAGACCAATCCTCTCTATGGCCTCTCAGATGATAAAGTCGTTTATCCTCTTAATCAGAGAGGACAGTTACTTTGTGGGGACTCTTTGCAAGAGACCCGCTTGTTCTCAGGGAGAACTCTGTTTAAAAGTCCAGTCCCCAATTAAAGCGATTTCTCTGTTTCCGTTGAAAAAACTGCTACACCCAATTATTCGCCTCTTGTATTGAGAAACTGAATAGTTGGGGTGGGGAACCTCTCAGAAGAAGGGGGGGGGGTCATCCATTCAAGAAGACCAATAATTAAATTGCCGGAGCACGATTAATTTAGTGCTTGCGTTAAGATCTAAATTACACGACCACCTCAGTCGGTATATTCTGACATGTACAATAACTTTCTTCAAGTGTTCACTTTTCACTTGAAATAACATATAAAACAAATATTAATTATAAGAGAAATAATTCAGTTCTTCTTCCTTCTTAATATGTATAAAGTTCCACTTAGAACATTCTTTAAAAGTATAATGATTTACGCGGAAACTAATTACTGTCACTTGCAACGTCATGCGCCATCTCTTGAACTACAGAATTAACACTGACGGCAACAGTCATGCAAGGTAGGCTGTTGAATATGGCGTCCGGATTGGCTACGAATTCTTGGTCCGTTTCTATTTTACACCACACTTCCTCGGTTCGTGGTAACAGCACTGTCCACACAGGGCTTCTCAATTTTGTCTCCTAGAGGACAATCATCATCTTCTGGTGAGCCAAAACTTCTGGGTGAGCTTCTCATCAGGCGCATCACTCTTAAATCGTTAGTGCAGGTTACTTCTTCAAATGGGTCTATCTCGTGCTACCTTTTGCTTCTCTCACTGCAGGAGTGACGCTGTCATCAACAACGGCAGGTTAGCGGGTTCAGTTATTCCTGGCTACACCTCCGAACGGCTCATCGGCCTGTCTAAATACTTCTGACGCTGTCCCACACAACGAACATCCAGTAATAGGCATCAGCTTCTAGACCGGACCTCTTCTATAGGCCATGTAAAATTCATCATACCTTGCACCATTTATTTCTGTATACCCATCGCCTCTGCGTTGTCACAATTCGGCTCCACTGGCTCACTGTCCTTTACATCGGAAAACTTGTTTATCGGTGATGTTCACTTCTTCTTCATGTAGACCTCTGATATTCTCTCTTCTTTTCCTCTTAAATGCCTCGCAGTGCAACCGTCACGACCTCGCTGGGTGAGCGTAACAGTTCAAAACGTAGTTAATATTCTCCTGGCCACTCGCTACCATGCGCACAACCTCAAGAAACATCTCCCATTGTCCTTAACTAATATCCAGGTCCTCGCTAGTCATCATATCTTCATCCGTCCTGCCTAGGTCTTATCAAACCATTACTGCTTCCACAACCCTCCAGGATCGGGGCGATAACTAGGATCCTTTCTCTGTCCTGATGGTAGACCATCCATTTCGTCGTAATTGGTTTTGGTGTCACGGTTTCCTTCCACGCTTTTGAGTATTGTTTCTTCGTCTGAATAGTTGCGACGTCTTCTCGATCTATCATCCCTCCTACCTCGGTATCGACGATTGTATCCTCTCCTTACTCGGCTGGAATTTTGCTCCTGGCCCTCCTCCGAGTCTCGTGAGGTCTCTTCCTTTCCTGTAGAAGGAAACGTAGTTACTTCATTAACTTGTCCATCGTACGGTTTCCTTGGAGCTGGAGGTACTCGTCATAAGCTGCTTCCACTCTCCTTACTACCTCTAACACTTTAGGAAGATTCATCTCCGATATTGTAGCAAAGATTTGTCTAGCTGATACAGGTAACAAAGCCACTGTACTACTGCATATATGCACTTCCGATGTCTGTGCATCCAGGTCCCTAATAGCGTTGTACCGTGTGATGACAAAATCTTCAAGACTACGATCACTTCACGGGTTAAATGGTACTGATCTAAGCCAAGCCACCTTCGCACTGGTTACTTCCTCCGAGTGATAGTATCCTAGGAACATTTTCCGAAAACTCTCGTATTCCCAATATGTATCTCGATTAGATGTAAACCAAGTAAGGGCTAGTCCCTTAAGAACTAAAGGTAGAATGTACAACCATAGATTTCATAATAAGCTTATTATGAGATCTATTGTACAACCACTGCAAACTCGGCATACCAACTATGGAGGCCTCACTTTCTAATTGTCTAATGAAAGCTTTTGCCGACACTTCGTTACGACTCGCTGCATATGTGGTGAATGATTTTAACTCTGACAGGTGGCACTGAGCGGAAACGTTGTCACTACTCCTATGCATCTCTCGGTGTTTCATTTCTTTCCTTCCTCCGGTGTGGTGTTTTTGAGTTTCAGTCCAGTCCCCAAGTAAACCAAAACCACCTCTCCGTTGAAGAGACTATTACACCCAATTATTCGCCTTTTGGATTGACAGACTGAATAGCTGGGGGAACCTCTCAGAAGGAGGAAGGATCATCAATTCAAAAGCACCAACAATATAATTGCTGGAGTACGATTTATTTAGTGCTTGCGTTACGATCTAAATTTCACGACCACCTCAGTCGGTATATTCCGACATGTACAATAACTTTCTACAAGTGTTCACTTTTCACTTGAAATAACATATAAAGCAAATATTAATTATAAGAGAAATAATTTAGTGCTTCTTCCGTCTTAATATGTACAAAGTTCCACTTAAAACATTCTTTAAAAATATAATGATTTACCCGGAAACTAATTACTGTCACTTGCAACGTCATGCGCCATCTCTTGAACTACACAATTAGATCTGACGGCAACAGTCATGCAAGGCAGGCCGTTGCACCGTCTCCTACCGAGTTCTTTTATGTAATTGGAAAGTTTGTTATACCGTTTAACTCCGATGTACATGAATGAACTGGCGTACTTGCGATAGATGTCTTACGATTTATGGATGGAGTACCCATCTTTTCATGTGTTCCTGATTATTATTATTAATTATATGTTGTAATGTTCCCCACTCATCAGTTAGTTCAGGCTCCGATAATTACATAAAATAACCTTCCGATAGTTATTGTGAACTACTCCACCAAAACAGTAGTTCGTCACTCTTGCTCGTATACGCCTACACGTGTATAAGGGTATAAGTTTTGTTATATACAGTATTACATGTTTATAGCGTGTAGAGGGTAGAGGTAAATAAGTTCATCTAAATTTGTGGTACTTTTATTCTTCTGTACTGTTTGGAATAAGTAATTTCCAGTTCTAAAGAGATATTTTAATATAACTTACTCTTAAAACAGTTTCAGAAAAATTAGTTTAGCCCATCTCTAACCTGTTGCTTGAAATATTTAATGAGAAAGATTTAATGAGAAATTTCAATCTGGAGAAGAGAAAAGTACGATGGGAGATACTGCAAGATTTAATCCTGACTTTTCTAACCGAAGCTACTTGCATGAAGCGGGACAATGTCGAGAATCCGTACAGTCACGAAAGAAAGGGTATTTCGGGAGTGTAATAATTATTTAATTCTTATTTAACTGACATTTCTAGACCATACCGACAATTATGGTTAACCCCGTCACATATCATCACTCTCACATGTGACGGGCTTAGGAATAGCTGCTAGTCTGCTCCATAAATATTGAAAAAAGTATTGAAATATAACGCTCCCGGAATATTTTTACATAGTTTTCTTTGATTTACAATGGTTCGTGGTGTCCTCAAATCTTGCAACTTAATTTAACGCATTAGTCGACGTCATACAATTATGATATTTTGCACAGCGAGATTGTTACTTTCATATATTTCTATATTTTTAAAGCATATTTTAATATATATATATATATTGTGATCCTCTACAGTAGAGGGAAAAATTAACTTTATTCATAAAATTCAAAATAATAGGAAAAAATTAGGTTTTAGTATATTTTTATATTTTTCTTGTAATTTGTTCGGTGAAATGGAAATAAAACCGCCGCCATGTTTCAGTAAAGATGAACAGAGTAACAACAACGAAGGCTGATGAAATATATTGCAATCCATGACGTCAATCGAGATGTTATTCACCTTTGAGCAAATTAACCATGTTCTTTATGATGGGAACGTCACCTTTCGCCCTACTTAAAGTGACCGTCTCCGCCAAGTCAGACAAACACCACACACACACATTTACTACATGTACGTTTTCCTATATAAAGCCAATCAGTATTCTACCAAAACCTTCAGTTCCATAGAGGGGCCTACAGAGCTTCAGTATCTCCAGATCCATAGAGGGGCCTGCTGTTTGATCCGTCAGTTCGACAGTCTCCAGCCAAAGCTTCAATCCAAGAAGGAAGATAGATTTTTACTGAACATTTTTCATCGTCTGGCTGTGATAGAATCGAGGGCTGTTGAGTTTCATTGAACATCTAACTTCAACTAAAATTCAGGTATGAATAGAGGATCTGCTTTATATTGTGATTCTAGCGTCTGACATAATTTAGACTTTCTTAAATGTCACCTCCCGAATAATATTTGCTCAAAGTTAAATAACTCCGGTAAAACCCGTTTATTCTGTCCATCGTTAGAGAAACGTGGTGTGTTAAAATGTAATCATGTTACGTTCAATTAACTCGGTAACAGAACCCTTTTGTATCCAAGTAGTTCTTATGTTTAGCAGAGATTCGTTGCATTAAAGTCCCAAATTTAGCCTCTACCATCTGACATTTAAGGTTAACGCCCATAATGAACTCTCAGAGTTCACCACATATTTCTCACCGATATTTTACACTAAGCAGTCTTCGAAGAACGACATTATGTAAAACCTCTCGCTAATATTTCAACGTTTCAGTAATCGTCTGTTTCACAAATGTTTCAGGTATTCTTTGTGGACCTGGAGGAAGCCGTTCACATGGTAAAAGGTCTTCCTAAACTCAGGTCGTAGTCAGAATACCTAACGTAAAGAAACAGCATTTCTCCCGTCGTTCACAATATATATTAATATGGACTTCTTTATCCTAAAATAAATGCTAGCCTGCAACGATGTTTCGTTTGACTGGTTACAGAACGCTTTAGGATTTGGGTCACAAAACATTAGCTTAAGAAAATGTATCCGAACACCGAAATAACTCGAAAAAATAATTAATAACACGTTTTAAAGTCATACTTTTCTTAAACAATTCGTACTAAAGAAGTAAAAAATAATTTTGTTTATGCATGACTAAAAAGAAAAGGATGGGGTGCGCCAATTCAAGAATTTATAAAGTGACTGTATATGAGAGCGCACACCATGCTTTTCATTTTAGTCATGCATAAGCAAAATTATTTTTTACTTTTTTAGTACGAATTGTTTAAGAAAATTATGTCTTTATTTTTTTATTATTTTTTTCACATTTTCTCAGCAAACTAATTCCTAAGGCGTGTCATTCTAAAGGTATATGAAAAGAAGATAGTGAAAGTATTAAAGTGTCAATCTCAATATATTTATTTACCCAAATCATAGGACATAGTACATGATATGCAGAGAAAAGTGATTAAGTTTGCAATTACAACTTATAACAAAGACTCAACTGTATTTTTCACATAATATATGCAGTTTATACACTAGACCTATCTTCCTAAGATACTTTTAGATTGAGTAGAAACAGTTTTCGATTCCTTTTTAGTGTATGTGCAAACTTTATCAATGATATTTGGCTTCTTATGTTGATTGATTGGCAAGCAATTATATATTTTAGAACCAGTAATAATAATAATAATTTTATTGTTATTAAGCCAGTACGGCAGTAGACAACGTCAAGGTAGGTACAGTATACATCGAGTGCACAGAATTACAACAAGAAAGTTACAATTATTCTAAACAAAGTTCCTCATTGTGTGTGCAATGCTATTTTGGTACAGAGTGGAAAAAAATGTGATTATTCTAAATGAATATTTTTCACCTGCGTGTGTGATAATTATGAATGTTGTAATTTGTAGAGAAGTTCTTGACCTTACATATATTCATGTATGAATTATGTACACCGTTTGTAATTTGTAATATAATTTGAATGGTGATTGGATCATTTTCCCGAAATATCACACCATAGTTAGTAGTTGAACAGAACAATGCATAGTACAAATTTAATCGGTTACTAGAGTTACCGTATTCATTTAATAGCATAGCATAATCCACCATGTTCGGCCGTCATTTTCTTAATATGCTCATTCCATTTTATGTTTTATTTATATATTTTGCCTTATTTATAAGTTTTAACTTACGTCGACTTGAAGCTGTGCAGTATTACGGGCATAGAATTCGTGTTGATTATTAATAGTCAGTAAAGGCTTAGTTATTGAGATGCACGAAAATATACTGCAACTGTCTCACCAACGTTTAAAGTAAGTTCATTATGTGTTAACTATATAAGTAATTTGTGGAGAAATTGTTCACAACTTGTTGATGCAAGAACTGAAGTGCTAAAAGTCATGGGATAGCGGGAGGGAACTAGTTGACGGCGCGGTAACATCTCGGCAAACCAGCAGAACGGCGCGAAGCAGTTGCAGTGTGGTCAGTTGGATTTCTGTGAGCGCAGTGAAACGTCGTGTACCGTGGTGATGGCAACCCAACGGGAATTACTGGCGTTTCAGCGCGGGATGATAGTTGGTGCTAGATGAATGGGGCATGCGATTTCGAAGTCGTCCTGACATTGAACTTTACTCGCTCCACAGTATCAAGGGTGGACCGTGAGTACCGCATTGGAGGCATTATGACCCATCAGGGACAACGCAGTGGCTGCCCACGGGCATTGAATGACCACGACCGGCGACGTCTGGGCAGACTCGTCCGGGCAAACAGCCAAGCAACAGTGCGTGATCTTACAGCAGGAATCAATGAAGGACGTCCCAGGAATGTCTCAGAGGTTGCAATTTGGTCTCCATGGGGTCTCGCAGCCGAAGACCGACATGTGTGCCCCTACTAATCGCTACCCATCGGCGGCGGCAACTCCCATGGGCTCGGGAACACGTGGATTTGGTCTTAAAGGACTGGCAACGTGGATTGTGATGAGATGAGACACGTTTCCAGTTGGTACGCACGGATGGTTAGGTCCGGGTGTGTTGCAGATCCTATGAGGCCATGGACCCAAGGTGTCAACAAAACACTGTGCAAGCTGGTGGTGGTTCCGTCGTGGTGTGGGGCGTGTTTACCTGGCATGGTTTATGTCCTCCTGGTCCGCTTGAACCGGACATTGACCAGTCAGCGCTATGTTCAGGCCCTTTATGGACTTTGTGTACCCTGCGAAAAATGGAATTTTCCGAGATGACAATGCACCATTTCACCAGGCCGCAATGGTGCGCGTCTAGTGTGAGGAACATCCTGGCAATTTCCAACGCATGATTTGGCCCCGTGGGTTGCCGGATATGAACCCTATCGAGCAAATGTGGGATATCGAACGGACTATTCGTGCCCAGGAACCACCACCGATTTGTGGACGGTAATCGAGACTGCTGGCTGTACATCCCCCCAGCCTTTAATGTTAACTTCAGTTATATTAGAAACAGTTCGCTCCGAGTATACATACAACCTGCTCTGGAATAATTCTCAAAATGAAAGAAGTGTTCTGCACTTTATTTATTCATAAAAATAAATCATACTTTGGGAAGGCCGTTTGTTATCTTTGGCTCACGTCGTCAATAGCTTATTTTCTTAAAGGTTCTGGTGAACTGAAATCCTGAAATAAGCAGAAAAAAATTATAGCTACCGTGACTCGAACCCGGATCTCTTAGTTTCCGATCGAGTATTCTGTCCATTACAACACCACGGCATGGCCATTATTTTAGGGATTCGGATTTGCGCCGCCCTTCAGTAAATATTATTCAGTCACCTGCCGCAACCACTATACTGTCAGAATTTATTTTTAACTGTTTAGATTTTCATGTTTCAGATTCTGTTTCTCGGGACATCACTTAAGTTATAAATACTATATTTCGCCCTATCGTAAGTGTAAATATGCGCAGGAGAAAAGAGCATTTTTAATATGCAATGTGTTCAGAGTAAGTAAATTGAAAAAAATATTGTATTATTAAAGTTATTATGTTTGTAGGTACTGTTGTGATTTTCTCTAACCGCATCATAATCCTTACTATTATAATTTGTTACAACTGTCGCTGGGCTCAGTTTTGTAAGTTCTCTCCACTTTTATCCTTCCACAATTGGAACTCTTCTACTTTCTTTCACTCCTATCCTTGATTTGTGACGCTGCCGGCAATTTCCTTCACACAAGTGTCTCTAGGTCTCTTCCATCCATTCTCCACTCTTAATTCTCCATTCCTTGGTAATCTTCCATCATTCTTCTTTTAGCGTATTCTTTCCATTTGAAGCTCTCCTTTCTTGGAGTCTTTCTACTTCTTCTCTCTCTTATTTCTGATCCTACCCTCTTCTATTGATTCTCAGGAATACCTTCAAGAAATCTCATATCCATAGTCTGTACCTTAAGTCTCCTATCATCATCTGTATTTCAGACCCGTATATCGGCACAAAGTACGTTTCGAGCGTCAGCAGCAAAAGCAGGGAAGCCTTATACCACCTCTCTATTCGTCCGTTCAGCGAAAACATTCAACTCAAACTACAAGAGCTACAAATGTAATTGAGGTGTCGTTGGGAGGTCTCGATGATGCGAAGTCAAAGCCGTATAAATGATCACGTCCGTTCAGCCGTCGACAACTTTCAACCCAGGTGGTTGAGGTGTTTAAAAAGCCTAGACGAAACGAGTTCAAAGCCGCATATATAATCTACATCCGTCCGTCTGTCGATAAATTTCAACTGAGTAACGACTAGAGATATGAAGGTAGTTGTGGTATCATTTGGTAGGTCTTTGCGAGATGAGGTCAAAGCTGCATAGATCATCTTTGTCCGTCCGTTCGTCAGCTTTCAACTGAGGAATTATTAACTCAGAAACTTCTTCGACTACGAAGCTGGTTGAGGTGTCGTTTGAAATGTCTCGGCGAGACGAGGTCAGTCTCTTAGATCATGTTCGTCCGTCCGTCGACAAACTTTCAACTCGGAATGTACTAATGTTACGAAGATGGTTGAGGTGTCTTTCGAAAGGTCTCGGCTAAAACATATATGCATGGTCATTCGACTGGGATTGGCCTCCTTTACATTTTAAGAGCCTCCCTTGTTGTATATCAGTCCTTTATTCTACCGCTCAAAGCATTAAAACCTTCTCTCACTCCAAGAGGACATCTAAACCACAAACATGTGGAGGGAACCTCCTGCGGTTTTGGACCGAAACCACTTCTTTAACATTCTTTTCCTCTCTGGGGCCGCTCAAGTTCGTAGAATTCACAAGAGGAGGAGAGGAGTTCAAGCTTTTGCCATCTGCTTTGAGAAAGTGGCAACGCCAAAGAAAATTTCTTGGCAGAATCTTTCTGGCGGTGGATATCAGTGTTTGGTTAACCACAAGTGGTAAGGGATCCGGCTGCTGGAACGAAGGCTTTCATGAGCTGCATTCTACAATAAGTGTTTTGTAGAATCCTTTAGCGCTACCGCATTTTGTCGTCTCGTATTTATTTCTACTTGTTATCTTACACATAAGGTATTCAAGCTCTCATTGGGTTAATTTCTTTACCTTTAGGTCTCATTTAAATGCCATGCTCCTTTCTTCTAGAGGTTACCACTAATTAGCCTTTTCAGTGATTAACTTAATTCCAACGTTCTCCATCCATATCTGTGGATGCTGTTCGACTTCATTAACAATAACTTCCTCAGGTCTTTTTAACGTCTGCGAATAATGCATTCGCGAATAAAAGTACAGTGCATGTTGTTGTAATTCTATGCTGACGTTCAAATTGTTTTATTTTCAGCAGAAGCAAGAAATCAACGACAACCAGCGACAGAAAAGAACACTAGAGTCCGGGTGATTGAAACCAGAGTCTCTTGTGAAGATGAGCCGAAGCGACAACGTGAAGTCGAAGAGACAGAATCCAAAAAGAAAAGAAGGAAAGACGACTTAGGTAGAAGGTAAGGGAATTTCCACCGAGTGTCTCAAAAGTTACACAACTCGCTGCTTCATAGAACGTAACTATTAAACGAACACATTCTGGCACTGAAATGTAGCCCTGAATATTGAGAAATTTTTAGGATAACAATCAACGAAACCTTAATTACCACTCAGGCATGACTAACAAATGTTACTTGAGCCTCTTAAAAGAAAAAAAAATGTGTATATTTCTGCGCAAAAGCCATTTGTGTTACTCATTTTAACGTCTCTCGAAGTCACTAGGATACGGTTCCCATTCGTCCTGTTTTTACCGCGACAGTCCCGTTTTAAGATAAAAATGTTTCGGTATTAAACGCACCGAGAACCCAATTACAACTATTATGACTTACCTTAAAGACTTTAATGTCGCCCTCTTAAGTAGTTGCTTCAATGTGAATTGGATAGGCTCGGAACGGCACTTGCTCAGTCCTCAGGCCGTCGTGGAGATGTAATTTAAGTGTGTCTGTAGTTCGTTGTGAGATTAGATTGTATGTTAAATAGTGTAAATACTACGACCAGATAATTTACTGAGGTACACTTTTCTTAGGTTTTCACTTATTTATTCGAGATTAACTTATTTCGAATTTTAACACGTCTGTCTGTATAGATGCCCTAGAAAGAAACGCCGATGTCTTAGTAGAAGTGTGCGATTTGATTTGATTTGATTTGATTTATTTTCATTCTGATGACCAGATTCCATGCACAAGCATTCTGGTATAGAATACGTCATTACAGATACATGTAATACAGATTGCACACACACACACACACACACACACGTCAATACATACATATAACATATAAGAATTACTATTACAATGAATACAATACAATGCTACAATGAATACAATATATAAACAAGATAGAATTGCAAAGAATAGAAAGAACGCAAATTCTACAAAGAAAATAACTTGCTACCACACAAGAATACAAACATATTTACAAAAATAATATTATCAGAAAATGATTTATGTTGCAGTGAATGGACAAGGATAAATTAGCACAAAATATAAAGAATACAGAGTACAATTAAAAAGAATGGTAGAGTGAATACACAATATATATTTACATAGAAAAAAAAAACATTTGCTATTAGGTTCAATAGTTTTCAACTTATTCCTGACTAAAAATTCTTCAACACTATAAAAACATTTTTCAATAAGCAGTTTTCTTAACAGTGATTTAAAGGTGTTTTTGTCTTTAGCATGCTTAATATTTACGGGTAGATCATTATAAAATTTAATGCCCATATATAGTTGGGATTTGGAGAACATCTACGATGAGATAGGTCTACAGGTAAACATAGAGAAAACAAAATACATGATAACAAGCCGAAACACATGGAATGAAGGATATAAAAACATAAGAATTTGGGATGAGAATATAGAGAAAGTAACCAAATTTAAATACTTGGAAGTATATATAACAAGCAAAAACGTGGTCACGGAAGAGATAAAAAGTCGCTTAGTATCGAGCAACGCATGTCTCTACTCAGTCCAGAAACTCCTAACCTCGCGATTAATATCAAGAAAGTTGAAATTGAAAATATACAGAACGGTCATTCTGCCGGTAAAACTTTACGGTTACGAAAGTTGGAGTACGACCCTGGCAGATGAACATAAATTACGAGTGTTTGAAAATAAGGTTTTGAGAAAGATATACGCTCCGAAGCGGGATGAGGTTACTGGGGAATGGAGGAGACTTCTTAACGAAGAACTTCACGGATTTTACGACTCAACCAATGTTGTAAGACTATTGAAATCGTGACGACTAAGGTGGGCAGGCCACGCAGCTCGGTTGGGAGAGAAACTAAGATTATATTCCATCGTGGTTAATAAACCGGAGGAAAAACACCGTTAGGAAGACCGAGACGACGTTGGGAGAATAATATTAGAAGGTATCTTCGAGAAATAGGTGTTTGTTATGATAAATTGGCTTGATCTTGCTGAGGATAGAATCCTATGGCGAACGTTTGTTACTACGGCGATGAACTTGCGAGTTCCGTAAGCCATAGAGTAAGTAAGTGCTTACCCGTACATACAATATTTTGATATTCTTTTAGCTCTCATAATTCTTATACTCGAACAAGAATTTGTTGTAAATATGACCTATTACCTACACATGGCAGATATTCGATTTCACGTCTTCCAAAATGACCCTTGAGTTTTAAAAAACAAGACTTTGGTGTCAAGTAACAGTGAGAGCGAAGTAATTTAAAAATAGTGGGTTTTACAATTGGATGTTTCGGTTAATAAATAGTACACATCTTTCCACATACTTACATACTTCACATACAATATAATCTCTCTAAAAAAAACCTACATAAATCACACCTCTAGGACGACCTGCCGGCCGGGTGGTCGAGCGATCTGCGGCGGTAGGCTATCGACTCAACAGTCCCGGGTTCGAGTCCCGGCAGGGGCATGGGTGTGGATTTTAACACTTAACAGCTAAAGGCAAATCGTGACGGGCCGAAGTCCAAAGTTACTAAACTGGCCCATATAAAAATAAAGAATCTAGGACGACCTAAAGACGGAGCAAAAGCCGTTCCGAAAGGCCTAGCCAACTTAAGAGGACGACATTAAAAAAACTTTACTTTAGGTGAGTTATAATTGTTGAGGGTAAATTCAATTGAATTTGAATTTATTTTATTTATTGTGTTTAGGCAACTTTATCTTAGTCGGGTACTTGATAAAATAAACATACTTTGTTTATTTGCAAGAAGAAAAATATTCTAAATTAATAATACATACATTTGTGTAAATAAAGTAATTGGCCATTCCCCATCAAGAAGAATATGCAATAAAATGTGAACATGTGAATTAAAATGGGCGTCGAAGTTGATTTTTGACACGCACATGAATTAAATTCTTATTGAATGCTCTTTTTTTAATTTTATTTTTTGAATATTGTTTAGTTTCACTAAAGAGTATTGGGTAGTTTCAAGTAAACATGTAGAAAGATAAATTATATTTCGTTAATTTTGGATCTGAACTAATTTTTCGTTGAAATTTTATTTAAAAAAATATGAATCATGCATTTAGGTTGTACTATTTTGTTTGTTTATTACTGCACAGTTTTCTCAGCTCCCTTCTGGTAGGAAATATTCTACTTTATTTTCTTGTTTGAAATCTCTCGAAAACATACATTTTAGGTAGTATATACGTATATTTTTCATTTTCTATAAGGACTTAAAGAAATAGTATGTGCTTGGTATATGCGTCTTTTAATTGATAAACATTTTTGGTTTGCAAGAAGAAAAATGTTGTAAATTAATGACCTGGAAAAAAAAACTGGAATTTGAAAATTGACATTCAGTAGATACTACAGTAGTTCCTCGAGTTTATGGAATCCTCAGTTGTTAGTGGTTGTGTTTAAACTGATCGTTTTCCAGTCGCATTATGCTGAAACGTAAGTGCAGCATAAATGATAATATTAGAGGAGGATTTCCCTTCATCAAACGAGTAGATGAAAGTATGGAAAGTCTTTCTTGTAACTACATTTCACATGGTAGTCGGCCAGACGTTGTCAACCTTGTGAAATTTTTTTTATCAGTACCTTATTTCAAGTATAACAATAAGAAAATTTCCTAATTTTAACATGTATTTTTTTTTAACAAAATCACCTTGTTAAGTAAAAAATGTGGAAATGTCCCGCTTTTTAAAGAAAACATGGGAAACCTACAATAGGAGCCTGGTTGTCTGCTTACCGAACATTAAAATGAAGTCTTACTTTACCTCTGCCTACCTCACTATACTATTTTCAATGAAAAAGAACAAAGTCTGTATAAATTAACAACTTGCCTGCACCTGGCAACCCTAGGAAAAATGGGCAATCAATTCTCCTTCTTTTCACTGTTTTCATGTAATGAGGAATTGACAATAATTTCTCACCCTTTAAATTTCATGGTTTCCGGTAACAGTTTTTTTTTTTTTTTACATTATCAATTTCGTCCTTTTTCCTTAAAAATGATCTAGTAAACTAAATAGGTAAAAAAGACACTCCACTGAGGCATTAGCCTGGAGTGACTGAGGAAAACACTGGGGAAAAACTGAGTCAGAATGGTTAACCGCTGATATCAAACCCAGAACCTCTTGAATGCGAAGCCAACGCTTTACCAACTGAGGGACGGGCGCCCGGTAGTATTGCCAGATCCACTGTTATATTGAAAAAAACAACTACCTTTTCGAAATACAGTACTAATACCGCTACACAATGCTTGTAAGCTTTTAAGATAAGCAGTACCTTTCCCATATTCGATAAACATTCCCTAGTGACACTGAGAAATTTTGCAGTTAGTTAGATAGTGGGTTTTGTTCAGGAATATACACAGGTTGTGAAAAAACAGAATTCTTACTTAGACATTTTTTTTACAGCCGTACCTGAACGATAATTGATGGTTCCTTGGTTAGTATATATATATATTTTTTTCTCTCAATATATAGGGCTATATTTCAGTGCACGATCGCTGTGTATACGTGTTTTACTTTAATACTTACGTTCTGTGAAACAGCGGGTTGTATAACTTTCAGGACACCCGAACCTTCTCTTGTAGCATACCTACTTGTTTCAAGTAAAGAAAACAAAAGAGAAGAATGATAGAACATTCTTCTGAAAACGAAACTATCGAACCTAGATCCTCTGAGTGGTCTAGGCGCAGTTGCTTGGGCAATGAGTGGATTAGCATTCAGAAGATCTTTGGTTCGGATCTAGTTTACGACCACCATGAACTTCACGAATACACCTTGTACTTATGCCTTACGTATTACAAATATAAAAATGCTTATACTCACTTTATATTTATTCTCTCTTTCATACACACACACACACACACACACCCAAGGGGTAAATAGTTTGAGAAGAGATCTACGCCGAAACAAACGAACAAAAAATATATATTTTGATATTGGTGGAAAAGAAGTGTAATTTCTGTTTCTGTAAATCCAGTTCCATCTTTATTGCAACTAGCCATGTGTACAGGTATTTACTATCAAAAATTGTGCGTTTATGAATTGATTTTATTACCACGTAGAAAATAAGGCTTAGCAATTTCCAAACAAAGAAGTTATTTTTTTATTTTGTAATGAGATCTTGCCCCTGGCGATATTCTTAGGATTTCAGTACTTGTTCCTTTTTGTACAGGTTCATTACAAGAAACGAGGTATTCCTAAATGCAGACTTCTTTTTTACATTGCACCTGTAGACATGATATTGGTGTCAAACAACGTAATAAAGTTGGGAGTTTTGTTTATTCAAACCAGAGATAAGATCGCCTCATTTTCAGTGAGGATCCCCTACATCCAACGTCCTTCATAAACGTTGACTAAGGTGGTTCATTGCACCAACTAGGGTTACTTCAAACGTGTTCTCCACAGTACCCACATACGTCCCTGGGACGTCCCATTTTAGATCCCATTACCGTCAGAATGGTCCTGCTCCCATAGCGACGTCCTAAGGGCGTCCGTGGGATAACTCTGTGGGCAATACAAACAGTTCATCCCGTATGGATGTCACCCGGAAAGCCGTGTGGGATTACCTACCTGGAATTTCTATAAATTAAATCGACCTTACTATTATTATTATTTAATTAATTATAACTATACGAAGGATATGCCTTCGTATAGTTATACGCAGGATTAATTATAACTATACGTCCCATGGATGTAAACGGGACTTAAACAGAACGTCCTACGGACGTCCCGATATCCTGCCAGGAGATCCGTCAGATATCCCTGGGACGTCATTTTGCTATGTGGGTAGCTGTAATAGCGTTTTTCAATTCATTACTCGTATGTGAATTTTTCCTGTATGCATTGTACTTCAGAAATCCACAGAGATAGTGATCACAAAGCATTCAGATTTGGCGGTCAGGACCACCCACGTCCACCAAATCGTTCAAGATAACGGTTGGATCTTATGCTGCCGTGGAAATGTTTATTTATATAACCTAGGACGACATTGTATCTATGTTGCTATGCGTTTCTTTCATGTTCATTCGGATGTTATACCATAAACACAATAGAACATATATACAAAGTTATCAAGACGTTCTAGGTAATATTGTGCAGTAATTGTATCTTTAATGGATAACGCAGAAATCTTAAGTTTGATTTTCGATGACAACAAAATTCCCAAATTTATGACGTTGTTTAACACCGCCGTTATTCACTGAACAGTTGTAGCTCTGTTAGTAAACCTTTGAAAGATTCTGGGTTCGAGTCTAACAGCCGATATCCTGACTGCGATTTTTGCAGCGGCTTTCCCCAGTTACACTAGGGTAATTCCAAGGTGATACCTTCAAATTAGGCCCTGGACGCCTTCCGTTTCACATCCTCTCTCCTATCCTATCCCGACCTGAACCAAAGATACCTTAAATCGAGAAAATAGCGTGTGTTCCAGAAGTTTGGCAAACCACTGTTTCATAATACGTAACTATCGAACTGAAACACGTAGACACCGTTCTTGCGTTGTATATTGAGAAATTTTTAAGTCAATAACAAACGAAATATTAATCATGATTCAGACACAGTTTAAATAAAAATGTTGCCGGAGTCAAGGTTTAAAAGAAACTATGGATGTTCCTGTACAAAACCCACTTACTTAACTGAGAGCAACATTTCGCCGCTGTCACTAGACTCCTTATCGAACGCGAGAAAGAAACTCCCTACGTATAAGCTTACAAGCTTTATATAGGAGTAGTTGTTGTTTATTCCGAAAATATAGCTTTTTTTTTTTTTTTTTTTTGCAATATTACAATGGCATCTGGTAACACTGTTAACGAAAAAGGACAATTAAAAATATTCGGGAAAACTAGCAACTTTACTATACCCGGCAACCCTGGGAAAAAATGGATAATTAGTTCTTCACCCTTTCACAATTTTAATGGAAAGAAAACAAATAAGCAGAACTCGCATTTGAAATTGCAGGATTTCCGAGTACAGTAAATTGGTTCAATTTTTCCGGACATTTTCAACTTTTGCCTTTTTCATTAATAATTTTTACATAGTGAGGTAGACAGAGATAAAACACATGCACCCAGTGGCGTTCCTCACTAACAGTGTTGCCAGAGCCCATTGTAATTTTCAAAGAAACTACGTACACAAGGCTTGTAAACTTGAGATATGGAGTGTCTTTCCAATGTTTGATAAGCAGCCATGCAAACTCTCTAGTAACACCGAAAAATGTTGCAATTAGTTGCATAAGATAGTTTTGTGAAGGAATATATAAAGTTTTGTTAAAATTAAAAATTGAAAAAAAAAAAAAAAATCCGACTCGGGCAATATTTTTTACAATCATGTCAGTAATATATCTTTGGTTAGTGTCTTGGAAATTTCTCAATATGCAGCGCTATATTTCAGTGCAATAACAGTGTCTTTATGTATTTTAGTCCAGTGTAGTTGCACACAATGATTCAGCGAATCGCGCAACATTTTGGAACACTCTGTACAATCCAAGTCACCATCATCTTTATTGTTAGATATTTGCCTCGAAAATACCGTGTCGTTTTATAATGAACCTATATTAGTAGCATTATATACACATGTTAATATACTGATTAAGTATGTTGAGAAGAAAATGTTTTGAATGATTAAGATAAGTGTTCTGCTTCCAGGCAATTTTGTGGTCCGAAGGTCCCAGGTCAAGGTGAGTAATAATGGTTAGCCATTGCTTTCCATTCGGTGGAAAGAATTTTAAACTCCTAAAGACGGAATCTAATCCACTGCCTACAGTCTGTCTACCAGAGATTTAAACCTATGACCTGACTACAAAACGATGACTGTCACCACTTAACAAACAAATTTCTTTGTATTTTATGAGCCCAACTTGATTTTTTTTTAGGTGCCAGCAGCAACAACTGCCAAGCCTTATATCACCGCTCTATCCATCTGTTTGTCAACAACTTCCAACTGAGGAACTACTAAGGCTATGAAGGTGTTTAGATGTCGTTGGAAAGGTCTTGGCGAGACGAGTTGAAATCCGCATCGCTGAGAAATGTCACCTTTCAGACACAACTTGATCAGGCGGAAGCTGTTAGCTCGTGTTCAGCCTATCAACTATTTTCTTTTATATATATATATATATAAAAGGATTTCTTGATTCCACTATTGGCACTCGTCATGCCTTCCTTATCTTCTTCCCCAGAAGTGTGCTTGCCGAGAAAAGTCATCTCTCCGATATGTAACGAAATTAGGCCAGGTGTGCGAGCTCAGCCCCTAGTAAATAGTAAATAAAATATGTTAGGATTTCTAGGTGAAAAAATAGCTTATACCTAATTTAGAATGGAAATTTAGCCTGTAGACATATCAAATTGCTTTTTTTTACTGCTGCTACTACTACTAAGTGGTAGTAATAGAAGTAGTAAAGTGAACAAAAATTACTAAAGTCTATGTTTTTATGGTCACTCTTAGGCTTACATAGTAACAACTCTTTCCTTTTTTTGCATTTGCGCTAGAATCATTCGTTTTCCTTCCCTGTAGGTATGAATCAAACACAGAAGAAGACTACAGGAGGAAAAGGTCAAAGACAGCCCACAAGCACAAGAAAAGATCAAGAAATAAACATTCATCAAGGAAAGACCGAGAAGACCGACATGGCAAAGGTAAAAACTTGCTTTCTCATTTTCATTAAGGCTCGAGGAATCACACATTACTTGCACGAAACACTTCAATTAAAAAGATATGATAATGCAACAGCATTATTAACACATGGGGGAAGGCAATGCAAAAAAAAAAAAAAAAAAATACTTTAAAAGATGTTACACAAATACACGCGCGGGGTGGAAAGCACTCCAGTGCAACTTCAGATAACGTGTGCACGCCAATTGCAGGTGCTACCATAGACCTCATAGTAGATAGACTTAGCACGCTTCCCCTTTTCTGTCTGCGCTAAAACTAGTGGATTTTCTGTTCAGAGCACGTGATTTTGAATTCATCCACTAGGTAGCTCTGGCATAGATGTCATATTCTATAATGAGATCTATGCCAAAGCTACCTAGCGGATGAATTCAAAATCACGTGCTCTGAACAAAAACCCATAAGTTTTAGCACAGATAGAAATGGGGAAGCGTGCTGAGTCTATCTATTATGAGGTCTATGGTGCTACGAAGCTGACATACTTCTTTTTGCAAACAGTAATAGGAAGCCCTGAAACCAGAGTAACGAGTCATTCCCCTCAGAAAAAGAATACCCATTTGTTTTTTCAGACTGGGGTGAAAAATACCCCGGCGTGTGTGATTAAAAGTTAAGAACAAGCATTACTACTCAAGCTCTCTATTCTGCTTGCCATGCAAAGCTCCATTCATTACTGATTTGTGGTTTATTATTGTGTGGAACTTCCAGTTCTTCCATTCGTATAATTTTAGCTCCAGAAAAGGGCGCTGGGAGTTAATAAATATAGTTGAAGGGTCAGTGTTTAAAGCATTTAACAACATCCTACTATTACCCTGTTTGTACTTATATAAAGCTCTCATCTTTACTGCATGCAATAAATATTTGCTAACAAAAATATTCGTACCTGCTCCACCAGACAAGCAGAAAATATTACATGTTATCTCAAAATCCTTATTTTTTAAATTTAAAAAATGTTTATAAACATTTATATAGATCTCTAACAAACTTCTTGATTTATTGAGATGCATCGAGCATATATGAAGGGTGTGAGGCAAAAACATGGTAACCCACAAATGTTTATTTCTTTAGTTATTCCGCACCCGATGGAAAGGAATCATACCGCGTCGTTTAATGTTGTCCGACTTCAAATTGTGCTCCAGAGATAGCAGCAATATTTACTTATGGTAAGCCTATCGTAACATTTTGGGATTCATAAGATGGTAACCAACAATTAAGATGGCGGGAAACGAGGAGCAGTATACCAGCTTGCCACTAAAAAGGAAAAGAATTTGTAAATTAAACATTTCTTACAGCGAGTTCAGTGAAAAGATTTCTTCTTGAGTGACTTAGGTAGCGAATATTATGGTATAAATAATAAAACATGGTAACCCACACAGCAGCATGAAAAATAGAAATTCGTTATTTTGATTTGGTACAATTATTTTAAGCCTTTATGTATAGCTTTACGTGAAAAAATCAGCTTTCAGCCAATGAAAATGACTTGTGCAGCAGTAAAAATCGAATTTCTTAAAAGTTTAACATTGTGGGTTACCATGTTCTTGCCTCACACCCTTCATATATATTTATTGTAATCCAGACTTTTGCGCTTTTTAATGAAAAAATCTTACTACCTAATAAATATAATAAATTTGAACGTAAATCGGATTTTCGTGTATTGTGTTTGAATATTTGTACTTTTCTTTTGTAGATGTCTAAGTTCCTTGTGTTTATTCTCATATTTAAACCAAATATTTCATTTTCTATATGAATTGTTTAGTTTACAATTATTCTCTACTTTCTCATATAACGCTCATGTGTATCCATTTACTTTCTTACGCCTATATAATAATATTGAGCTATAAACAAAATGACAACTGTAATGCTTATTAAGGTCTCACCTGAAATGCAAGTTTTATAACAGGCAATAAACAAAATTTCATTTACATAAAATAATCATTTGAAAATAAAAAGAATCAGGCTTCAGTATCATTCTTGATTCCGTTTTCACCCTTCCTTATTCACTTGATATTAAGATCTAAGTGTGGTCGCTTTTCCCATAATGCCTTTTTCTCCTTCTCTCTTTGGTAGTGAGAGACTTACAGAATGGCATTCATGTGGTCACACTAAGTTGTTGTGTTCTTTACATTTACTCTTCAGATTAGTGTATTTTTTTCATATTTGATCATCTAATCTCATTTACTTCTACAAGCTGTGTTTAAAAACATGTTAATTTTAGTTTTCTTCTTTGAAAGAATCACATTATCTTTAAGTGTGCTTTTTTTTTTACCAGTAAAACGTACGCAATTTGTACCCGTGTGAAAGCTAGTTTCCAAAATAATCAGTATTGTGGCGCCGCAAGCCATATACAGGGGGGGGGGGGGGGAGAAAATGTGTTGCTTTGATTTGTTCTTTGTCGGTTGAATGCTAGAAGCAGGAAATATTAATTCACAATCAAAAACATGAAACAAGATGTTTATATTTAAATTCGTCCTTTTTTTTTATTTATTGTGAGAAACTGCCAGGAAAAGACACTTTATGGGCATGTATTTGCCTCTATAATTACATTTCTCTATCCCTTTTTTATGTTTGAAGAAAGGGATAGTAGTGAGTAACTGTGCAGATTTGATAATCATTTCTTATTCGGTGCTTGGAGTTCGTCCGGTGGTAGAATTTATTAGGTACTCTGCTTCTTTACCGTTCGTTTATAGACTTATTATCAGTGGGTTGCACAGGAAGGAAAAAAGGATTTAATCTGGACACACTTTATTAAAGTTAATCCTTCCGAAAATAATAAAACCGTAAAAGTCAAATGTAGACTGTGTAAAAAGGGTCAGGTCTTGTTGCCTGAATGAGAGAATATTTCAAGAAGTGTAATTCAAATCCCGGCCAGGACACTGGAGAATTTTCCTTTAGTGTTCTGATGCCTGGCCTGGTGCAGCCTAGTGTTGTAAGTTGAAAGAAAAACTTTCATTTTTTTTTTCTAAAACTTCCGTTTTTAGGAGATAAAATGAACCTTCGTTTTTTTTTTTCAAGGCAGCAATTTGTAATGCTGCTAACGACTCTTAAGAAAGAATTAGTTTTATATAAGTAATTAAGAAGAAATACAATAGTCCGAAAGCGCGATTGAAACGTTGTAGGGACTACTGCAGATCGAGAACCTTTCATTATCTCTACCAATATTTTATTTTTAAGACAATGTTTAAATCGTTTTAAACACTTTTTTTTTGCAGTCTATAAAAAACATGTTTAGAAAATACGTATTAAACATTTTTTAAAACTGTTTTTTCCAACCCTGACTACCACCAGGCATAATGAGTGATTGACACTGGTTAGGAACTCTCGAGTTGATGATAGTCATGGAATTCTTTTGTGAAGGGAAAGGGGGAAGGATTTGGAAATACGTTATATTTTGTAATAAGGTTAGTATATAATTACGGGCACCAGGTCCGGTCACCTTGAACCCTAAATCCGGGCGTGACTCCATCTATTCTTGGAATTCGTTTTTTTTTTTTTGGGGGGGGGGGGTATTGCTCTATCTATGAAAAGTGTTCTCACAAGAAAAGCAATCTCATTATTTTTTTTAAATCTATTTTCTTTCGTTTCCAAGTTCTTCGGCGTAATATGTTCCCGTGAGGTACGTACTAAACCTTAAAATATACACTCGGTATGCTTTTGTTGTTCAGCTACAAACACGTCCAAAACGTCATTTCTGTTCCATATGAACACGGTTCAGTATGTCAGGTGCAATACTGTTTCATGCATCTGAAATGCATGCCTTCAGCTCTTACATATCTCTGAGGTTGGTTGCATATATCAGACGTTTCATATAGCACCATCCAGAGGCGGCGATTACGGTTAGCTGTTGAATATTTTTTATCAGTATAAACTAAAGTGTGTTTGATGGACGTCTTGGACAACTTTTCAAAAGTGAGATTGCATAAATAGGATTATATTCTTGACACCACTTATAATAATTATGATTTAAAGTGTGTTACTGCAAATGAACAAGAATAATTTGAACTCCTTTATTACTAAAACCTGGCGGCAAGTAAAGATACACATTTAAATTTTCTGCTGATTACGAATATTAAATACGTTTCTCGATATCTCAAATAGTTCTCGAGATAATCGATTTTGAGAAATCAAACTAACCTAAATACTGCCCTCGGAAATGAAGTACCAGTCAAACATGTTAAGCTGTCTGCAACCTCACAGGTAGTGCCGTCAGTCAGGCTTTTGCAAAAGTTAATGGAATATGTGCTTCCAATGGTAAATTATGTTGTTTACGTGCCTATGTACAAGAAAATTGAAAATGTAGGCATTTATGTTATATTTACTGACGAAGATTACATGAATCTAAAAGATTATCTAAATTTCTGGCAAGACCATCAACATCAGAAACCGCCTGACAAGTCGGACTGGTGGCTGGTTCTCTTCCTTGTAATGCTACAGAATTATATTGATATCCCTTTTCCCTCCGAAAACAGCTTCATTTTTAGTCTTACTAACAACACTATCAACCTTATCTTCACAAACAATTATTTCTGTTGATTAATCGTCATCACCTAACAAACTTCCGTCGTCATCATTGTCATGCAAATTCTAGCAACAGCTCTTCGATGTGTTCATTGCTCAGATCTATTTTCGTTAATTGACAGCAACCAGCTTATTCAACTTGTACGGTATTTAGTAAATATAGCATGAAAACGTACGATATTTTAAAACGTTTTTGCACTCACAAAGTACACACTGGGGGTGTACTACACCCCAACCTAAGTTTTGATGCGTATATTCCAACAATTAGGACGCGAATGAACTCGAAAACAAAGCAACTAAAATCAAATATTGCTAACTGAATTTACAGAGACAGAATAAATCAATTTGTAGATAAATTCAGAAGCTACACTTTTTTTTTTTTCTTTTTTTTAACTTTGGGGTTTGTCACTAGAGCTGTGCAACGAGCGAATTTCGAGCGCTCGAAATGCGAAGCCCTAATCAATCACACTCGAAACGTGGGAGAACAGGCCAAAAAAATCCACTTCGAGCGCTCGAACTGTTCGAGTGGACTTTCTGCTCAAATTACGTCCTGTAACTGATTAAAGGACGCTCAGTGTTTCCAACCAACCAAATAATAATAATAATGGGTTAACTAACGAAAACTTTATAGGCTTCCAGGTTACGAGGGTTGGCAAAACTTACACAGATCCATACATTTTAACATGTCTCAACAATACTTTGCACGCCTTCGTAATTTGACAAAAGAAAGAACATAGAGTACGTCCGAAACCAAAATTTTGACTCTTATGTACGAGGGTTGCTTAAAATAACGCAAATCCACACCTTTCAACATATTTCAACAAAACTGTGCACAACTTCCTAATTTGACACGACGAAGAACATAAAACACTTCTCAGATCAATTTGTTTTACTATGTACGAAGATTGGACAAAATAACGGAAATCCACACTTTTCAACATTTCTGAACAGTTTGGCAAGTCTGAGCCGACATGCTAAAAACCACTGCCCAGTCACTATTAAGCTGACATTATAAAGCACCTTTAGCGGTAGCCGATCTTGAAAAGCCCATGGTCCGACAGTGTCAGCAGGGTTTCACATATGGAGTAGAGAATGCATGTTGGTCAACTGTGGAACTGAATGTTCAGATTTTATTAAGCTATGTCTACCTGGTTACGGGCTGACCTTTAGATACATACACACTATTGCAGAGTTTGTTAAGCGTAATCTTCTCTTACCTACCTAAGAATAACCTTTTCTTACTTTAAACTTACCTTCAATTGTATACGGACATGCAAAGTTTACTGAAAATTGGCCAGCGATATGG
>JAGDQP010014410.1:0-12525 GCA_022664845.1 Lepisma saccharinum | reverse complement strand
TATATATATATATATATATGGCAACGCCCTAGTCGAGCTGGTCTACCGGTTCCCGTAAGATCACCGAAGTCAAGCAGCTCTGGGTCTGGTCAGTGCTTGGACGGGTGACCGTTGCAGTACTCCAGATGGTGTTGACTGTGCGGCGTCCACCCAGCGTCGTGAGACCAATTGGGGAGCTACTTGAATAAAGATGTAGCGATCACAGTTGAGAGCTTCGGCTCTCCTCTCCCAACACGTCTGGTCAGCGTGGGAGCAGTAGACCACCTCCTCCCTCCGGGAGAGACCTCATCCAGTAGTGGATTGAATATGGCTGTGTATTATTATATATATATATATATGATGGTAACAAGGTAGAAAAAGAGGATACTTACATAGTGAAATCTTGAGATAGGAGCACACGAACTTCACAAACAGCATAGAAAATTAGTACGTTTCGCCATTGCGTTTTCAACGGGTAGGAAGGAAAATGGACAGGTGCGGGAGTAATGTTAAGGAAACGCCGTCATAAAAGAAAGCCGGAAGGGCAGTTTAAGGTAAATTTATGAGAAAAATGAAGGAAAATACAGCTTATACGTTCCGTATTAGAGCACATACATATTCACAAATATACAAGTCACTACGATATTTCGTACAAACAGTTGCACTTAGTCATGTGTAGAGAAAGAGAGCGAAGTGCACGTGTTCACTTGCCACCACCCCAAACCAACGCCCATACATGCAAGAGACCCAAATGTAGGACTGCTCCATTTTCATCACTTCTCCCACAGTCATTATCAATACTGCTAATGGCCGGTACACCCTCAATCCCAAGGGTATATGCCACACCCCTAATGTTATATACATCCTAACCTGCAAGTTCTGTGATGCCTTTTATGTGGGGGAAACAGGTTGTGCTCTAAAATTTCGTATTAACAACCATAGTCACTTTTGCACTATCGGTTGCCCCAGTCTCCTTACACACCGAGTCCCACAACACCAATTTTGATCTATCTTTCCTGGTTGCCATAATCCACATTTTACCCCCTACGAACAGCACTTCAACACGCCGTCTGTGGGAGGGCGCCTTTATTCACGGTTTAAGCGCGATAATCTATCCTGGCCTTAACCTTCAATAACTCTAGACCTCCCGTTTCCTCTACATTTTCAACACATTTCCTTCCATGATCCTACCCTGTACTTATACGCTATACATTGTGTAAATTGTTCCAAGCTCCGGAAATCTACGCGCTACAGTAGTCAGTTGTTCTCCAAGCTTGATGCATCGTCCGCTACGTGTCGCCACTGTCTCTTCGATCTTGTGCTTTGTGAACACGTGCACTTTGCTCCCTTCCTGTACGCATGATTAAGTGCAACTGTTTGTACGAAATATGGTAGTGACTTGTATATTTGTGAATATGTGTGTGCTCTAATACGGAACGTACAAGCTGTAAGTATTTTCCTTCATTTTTCTCATAAATTTACCTTATATATGTGGGGTAGTATATTGGGTGATTTGAAATCACATACAAATTACAGTCTTCTCTAAGTCAAACATGGAATTCACATAGTTTTTCCAGTAGATTGGAGCAGCACTATTTTTTATTTAATGATGTACATATATGATACTTTTAATTGTGTCTTGAAATTTTGAAATGATTAAGCCTAGAAAAGTTGTGTATTGATATCTCAGATGGTGTGGATTTGCATCATTTTATCCGGTTATTCAAAAGTCCGGCACCATAGGACAATTTGCCTATGGAGCTGTGTAGTGGAACTTTTTTTTTTATGTTCATATGGAAAATTCAGCTATTGTATTTGGGAAATCAGTGGTGTCCAGGAAATATGTGTGTGAGGGAGTCAACTTGAAAAAAAATTCAAATGGGAACGGGTAACGTTTTTTTACATTTTTGGAGTAAGCATTGATAACAAAACAACTTTAGAGAAACATTTTTTCGATATTTTGTACGGTTTGGGAGCTACAATAGCTTAGGGTTACAGGAACAGAGTACCGGAAGTACGTGTAAGGGGGGTCAGCTTGAAAATGTCAAATAGAGGATCAGTTCAATTATTGTTTAGTTGGAATTAGTTCTAAACAATTTTCGTAAGAAGGGCATTGTGATCATCGTAACCGTTGGACTGTTGCAGGTGATTAAAAAGTTTCGCGCCACAAAACGTCGTTTCCGTGTTCCTGGCGTAAATCCAAAATTTCTAGAAGAGGTTCAAGAAGGGGTGTCCAAAAGTTGCTATGAGACGAAGCGATATTGTGTTTCTATATCAACTTGAAGAAAACTAATAGAAACCTAGTATTATACAGAACACAAACGAAAAAGGACTTTATTTTAAAAAGATAGAAAACATGCCTTCTCTTTGGTCACCCCGTACATTTTGTACGTTAGGACCTAACCTAACCGAAGCGACATTGTTTTTTCTACATCAACTTGATCTAACTTAACCGAAACAAAATATACTGAAAACTATGAAACGAAGCGACAATGCGTTTTCTATATCAACTTGGCTTAACGTAACGTAATTTGTTTTTTATTTAATATATTTGAAACTACACAAGTGAAACGAAAAATAAGAGTTTTTTTTAAATTCTAGTGTGTTTGAAAATCCTCACGAATGAAACGAAAAGAAATTAAATAAAACTTGATAGAACAGACATTATAATAATTACAAACTAAAAAATTTACCACTCCAACTGCTATGTCTCGCGATCTGTTCCTAACGTACACTAATGTAGAAGGTGTTCAAATTGGCTGACATTCTATAGACGACATATCCGAACACAGCGTAGGGAACATCTGCGCATATTCCGTAACATTGCAGGTGTTATTTCTCCTCAGTTCTGATATTCTTCTGTAGTTCCATTAGTGTTCTAAATCTGTTGGTGTGTACTGTAGACTTTAGGTGTCCCCAGAGGAAATAGTCCAGTGGCGTCAGGTCTGGCTATCTAGGTGGCCATTCCACTGGTCCCCGTCTACTAACCCATCCCTCAGGAAGAAATTCATCCAGCAACTGATGGACTACCTGTCCGAAGTGCTGGGGTGCCCCATCCTGTTGAAAGAGAGAGAGAGAGAGAGAAAAAAAAACACGTGTGCTTTCCAGGAGTAGATTATCTAAATATGGCAACAGTGTAACCTCGTGATTATGTTTATACTGGTCCGCAGTGATCTTGTCATTCAGAAATACGGGACCAAAAAAAAACATGCCTGTGTATGGCACACCACACGTTTAATCTGGGGTCAGTCTGATGATGTGCCTCTACAGCGGCATGGAAGTTTTCTTCTGCCCAATACACAGCGATACGTCTATTCACCTTCCCGTTCAAATGCAAACATGACTCGTCGCTGAACGTCGTATCACTTTCAAGGTTCGGTTGGCGTCTTTGTCTTTCTTCAAGCCACTCACAGAACTGCAACCGTCTATCAGTGTCATCACCATGAAGTTCCTGCACAAAATGCACACGAAATGATTAGAGGATCGTATCTTGAACGCGGAGGGTTGATTGATACCACATTCCTGTGCCACCTTTCTTGGTGACCGTGCTGGATTAACACACAACTTCGCTATTATATTAGTTGATCTTTACGTAGTTTATCGTGAATACTGCCTGTGACCTTAAACCGTTTCAGTAAATGACTGATAGTAGAATGGTTTGGCTTCCGTTGATCTGGATGTCGCCTGTGGTGTTCCTCTGCCGTGTCCCGTTGACTCATGCCTGGCGCATGGATTAAAACCATTTCCGCCTTCCCTGAAAAGTACATTATTAATTTGTGCCCAATTAGCTGTTGAACATAGCACTTATTCACAGCAAACACACAATCCAGGACTACATGATGGTACTGACGCTAGTTCACTCATTTCTCTCGGCCTGTGGTAATGAATCACGTTGAGATGCTATCTACAATATGAAATTTATATCTAGATTTTCTATTTTCTAAAGGCTTGATATTTGCACTTTGGCTCAAAATTATATTTGAATTTTGGACAAGAATACTGAATAAACTTGTGATTTAATTCAAATATCAAGGTCGGGTTTACAAAATATTCAGTGATGTTCGTCTAGATAGCGAAAACTAAAACAAGTAAAAAGCAGAGAAAGAAAGAAAAAATATATGGAGAAAAATGATACAATAGAGTAAAAGTAAAAATTACTAGAAATTTTTACATTTTAGGCACATTACACTAAGTATCCTTATGATTACTAAAAATGATAATACGTAATATATTATTTTAAAGTATTCTGAATCAATCACGGTTTCAATTCCCTCCGAAATCTCTTGAACCATGTGGTTAGGAGCTCTATTTACAATAGGTCCCTCCTAGTAGCTCGCCAGTTCGTTTAGGGTACTAATAAAAATTTAATCAACCGCACTTTCTGTTAAAGCTTTGCATGGAGCGAATAAAGTTCAATGTCCGGACGACTTCCGAAGTTGCATGTCCCATTCGTCCCGCGCCCAAACTCCGATAATTCCCGTGCCATCACCATGGTATACGACGTTTCACTTCACTCACAGAAGACCACACTGCAACTGTTTCGCGCCGTTCGGCCGGTTTGCCGCGATGTTACCGCGCCATCAACTAGTTCCCTCCCGCTATCCCATGACTTTCGGCACTTCAAGGTTTCGAGCTCTTCCGGCTTCCTTTGTCTAGTGATATATATATCGTATGTAGAAAAGGTAAGAAAGTGCTGGTATAACACAGTATAGGAGCCTGCGTTTTAAAATAATAATTATGCTTAGGAAATTGTCTAAGTGGTAGAGGAGGGTGTATAAACTTGAAAATTTGAATTAAATACTGTGAACAGCATTTATTTTGTTGAAACTATTACTCAGTTATAAATAACTTTTAAATGAAAACATATTAATAGTTTCTAGCGTTTGGGAGCTACCATAGATAATTAAAATTTCAACTCTGGTCTGTTTCTGCTTACTTACGTGCACATGCCGGCGTGACCGGATATGCAATGAAGTATTTCCACTACATACATATGATAAATAGTGTCATGAGTTGTAAAATTCTTCATATTTCGCGAAAGAAGTACTAACTTTCGTGAATTCTACGTGACTAGTTTCCTTTTTCTCTGAGCAGTTAGTCGTAAATGTAATTAAGAAACGTTAATTTTTTCTGAATTTTTGTTTCATCCTTAACTTTTTTTTATTAAGATCTATTGTTGAAAGTAAAAGTGCTCACGTGTTCAGAAGTCAATGAAAGAACAAAACCATCAGAGAAATAAACAAAAATTGTAAGCCTCCGTTTTATAGGCATGCTACAGGAAACAAGAAGCGCATTTTTTTTTCTTATACAAAAGCTAAATTTTTTCCCTCTAAAATGAACATTATGCTGCAAATAGATTTGTGCTTTGCATATAGAGATGTTGAAAAGTTGTACCTTGTCAGCTACCTGGTAGAAAACCGCCATTAATGATATAACTTAGAATCTAAAATTGGTGTAGGTCTTTTCATTCTCCAATTCCTCGCCCCGTCCTCGATCTCAGTAAATTCAAATCAGGCAGAGATTAGCAATAATACATCGTAGTATTCCTCATGATCTGAAATGATGAGGATTTTGGTACTGTCTATAACAGAACATTACGAAGCTTTTTTTTTTTTTTTTTTTTTTCCCTTATTTTGAATGACATTCTATTATTTTAGGAATTAAATAGTACCTTTGATATTAGATAAATGATTTTGTCGTGCATTTGTTTCTAGATTCTTGTCTATTCAGTATGAATGTGAAATTATACTCCATTCGTTTATATTTTTATTTCATATATGCTAGAACGTTCTTTAAATATAATTATTGTGAAAGAGGTATCACTGAATTTTTTAAACGTCACTTCGACTCTAAATTTTTTGCCAATCATATTCTTATATTTTTTTGTTGTATTATCAATAGCTTCAAGCGAGAAGGATAAGAAGTTCCCTAGCTTAGTACGCCATATTTAAGTATAGTTTGTTGAAGAGCGTAATATACCAAACGTAAAATGTTACGGTTAATGTAAAACAACGATCTCCCAACAAAAGATGGCAGCACTAGCTCTGTATATGTCTAATGTATTTTTATCGTTGCACGATATTTCAATGCTGCACCTACAAAATTCAAGCCTGGAGAGTTCGAACTTTCAGAGTTTTTGTTTTTCTTCATTGTTGAAATCGCTTGATTGTTGTGAATGTCAAAACCTATAACAATGAAGCTCTTTCTACAATGAACAAAAACGAAAATAAAAAAAAAATTGGCATTGATCAAACTCCTGAATTGGTTATATGAACTTTCTTCCCTGAAAGTTACAACTCTTCAGGCTTGAATTTGTAGAAGCAGCATTGAAATTTGGTGCAACGATAAAAACATATTAGACATATACTGAGGTAGTACTGCCATTTTTTTTTGGAGATCGTTGCTTTACACTTACCTTAATATTGATAATATTTCGAAATCGAACAAATTTTTGTGATAGTTTTCGTAAAATTTTAGCACAATTTCTATCACTAATTACACTAACTAATTTAAATTTTCTTCTTAATAAGACAATTGTAATTACTATTCACAGTATTTTTATAACTATGTAATTTTAGTCTTAATTTACCAGTTTCCTTGACGTTTGGATCTTTGTAGTTTAAGCTATATATTCATTTTACTTTACTTTGTATCGTTTCAGGTAGGAAAAGGCATACGACGTGTACATGCAAGAAAAGCACGGATAAGCATCGATCGAATGATTCTTCTGCATCCCGATCTTCACCGGAAAATGCTTTGACGCTTTCCTTTGGGGAATCTCCAACTTACCCACTGAATGTTAGGGATGATCTCGTCGATAAAACTCCTGCTTCACCGTTAAAAGTGTCCTCCGATGAGAGAAAATTGGAAAAGAATGAGCAAAAGAGTGATCAGGATGCTAGAAATACTCTTCATGAGGAAAATTCACCTGAAGTGATTACTCTAGAAGATGACAGCGGTGATGAAATAGTTATTTTATCGCCAGCTAATAAGAAATCGGAAACAATTTTGGATAAACAAACTACCAGTAAAATTGTCGTAGTTAAAGAAACTGTTCAAGATGTGAACAGGCCTGGGACTTCTTTCGTTGATAGCCAAAGTAATCACAGAGAGAATGAAAGTGTAGTTGAGAATATTACCAGTGAAAAATCAGCACAGAGCTGTGATAGCGAAGAGGAACCTCTCGTCATGATTGTGCTAAAACAGTTAGCAGTTGTGGAAGACCAATTAGGTCCTCTTGGACGCGATATACTTAAGCTATTCTCCTCCGCTTTAACTGCCGAGAAAATTCAACGTTGTGCATCAAAATATCTTTTACATGGTGAAAACGTTGAACTACTTCAGAAAGTAAATGCCTTTCTGCAAGAGAAGTTCCATGCGGGTTTATTGAAAGGAAATATAGGCAAAGCCGCTGAGGTCGCTTCTAAAAATTTATCTAAACTTTTGCTAAATGATTCATTAGCAGTTACATCATGCTCAGCACAATGTCCTTGTATCACCACAAAAACTAACATCTACCAACAGAATGTGCATCCTCCGATCGTTCCAGTAGTCCTATCCTCATCTCGTGGTTCAGATTTAGCTTTACCTACAATAGTACCACACGTTAGTATTTGTAACAATATAAATCTAACACAAATAGGTCAGGTACCATTTCCACAAAGGAATTCTTGTCTAACACTACCGGCACAAGCTACAAATAGTGACACGAGGATTTTGATCGAAAACGTACCTAAAAGAACAGATCAATGTGCAGTTTCACTTCTTGGGTCTGGTACAGTACCTGTTCATGATACTCACAGTTCTTTCAATTTCGAATCGATAATCCACGAAGTCAGTAAAGCAATTCAGGTATCTTCAGTGCCTTCTGTTTCTAAGGTTCTTGAAACCACAGAAGTAACTAATAAGTCATCGTTAGTGCCAACGACAAGACCGGAACATGATTTGATCCAAAGACATTGTGCTAATCAGGAAGCCACTTCTTCTGAGAATAGCTACACTGAGAATCAAACAGCATATAGTGACCCTAACATAAAAACTGTACGTGTTAATCAACAATGCGAAAGGCCTGTAAAGTCAGAACATGTTGAACAAACGGTTACGGCGACTGTTGCCTCTTTACCGTCTGTTTGGCGTCAAACCACAGCGAACGACATTATGGACAAAGAAAAGAACCTTAAGGATTCGTTTCAGTTGAGTAGTGAGCACGTAAAAGAGAGACCTCAGAAACTCAGCGTAGGGGAACAGATGAACCAGAAAACAAAACAACAAAATGTAGAAAATGTTCGTCTTTCGATGCCAAATACAGCAAACACTGCTAATGCTTCTATCAAAACGCATGAAAATACAAGAACTGCTCCAATAATATGCGTTAACAAAGAACTTGGTAAAATTCCGAAACACTTTAGCGACGAGAGACAGTCGCTTGGTTTAAACCTGATTATGACCGCTTATAATGAACCAGATCACGAAGAAGTAAACGATACTACTGTTAATGAAGTACTACAAACAAGTGAGACTCAGAATTCGCCGACGGAAAAATCCGAAGATTACGATGATTATGTTCTGAAACTATTGGACGATTTAAGTGATATCGGATAAATTAGCTGATCATTCACGAGTATGCTGATATGTACCTGAATCTTGTTCCGTGTTCTTTGGCATTTAATATAACCATTGCTTCAATATCTTGAAGACTAACAGTGTAGACAAAGCTTTTAGTTTTACAAGGAGATAAAAGAATGCCTTGTGCTTAATATTACCTAAAGAAAAACTTTCTTTAACCTCAGTAATATAACTCCTACCGAAATACAAAAATAAAGCATTGTGTATTTTATAACCCAGATAACAGGGGCTCTTCAGTACTTACGCGTATTTTGCATTAAATATTTAAGATCAAATCATAATAGTTATGAGTTATTATAGTTAAATGTACGATGTTTTTTTACTATGTTTAAAACTTTCCATGTATTTTTTTGAATAGGTTAACGTATGAAGCCAAAAATACAAATATCGATGTGAATTCAGATAATAATGGGCTAATTTTCTGAAGAAATTTCGTCACAATATATGTGGTACGAAATAGAGAAAAAAGTGTTTAGTTACTATTATTATAGTATTTTTAACTCTTGTTATTACTGTATACATACATCATTTTCTAAAGTACCTAACCTAGTTATATATTTGTACGGTCTAAATAAGTTACATATCCAACAAAATTGATGTTTCTTATGAAACGGGTCGATAATTCCTGTAATACATAGAATAGATAGAAACATGTACTTGAACGAAGATAATTTTTACACATTATCAGTAAGTATTCGCAAAGAGAATTACAAAATGTATTTATTGCTGACAAGGTTGTACACTATCACTAAAAAAAAAAAGTAACAGGTTCGACACTTTACCAGTGCCTTCTTCAGTCTAGGAAACTGGTAGTGTCGAAACTGTTCCTGACCTGCTTTTTGTTCAGTGGTAGTGCACAGCCTTGTCAGAAATAAATCTGTTTAGTGAAACATGGTCTAAGTGTAGCTTTAAGTTACCTAAAACTGAATATATTTTTCTTTGTTCTTTTCTTGAATAAATTACCTTTTTTTTTGCCAAAGTGTTATGTAGTTATGTACTTGCAGTTTTTTTTTTCACTACTATAGTATTGTTATGTTATTATTGTTTATTTTGCTCTGAATATGATTTGTTCTAATTGAAAGCTTTAATTATGTTTTTATCCTCGTAAGTTTTGCCACTAAAGGTTCTTCCGAAGTGTTGAAATTCAATGAGATTGTCTTGCACTGGAAAAATTACTCTTAAGTTGAAAATTGTGAATTATTGCTGTATCTTTTCCTTCAATATATGTGCGTAAACCATTGCCGTCATTGCATTTATTCTTAACTATCCCTTCTAAAGAGATTTTGAAGCTGTGTAGGGAGTAGTCTCTACCTTTTTTTAAAAAAATCTGCTTCGTTGTCATTTAATTCATTGAATTCAGTCGTACATGAAATGTATGCTGGGACGGTACCTACTAACTAGACCCTGTGCAACTACCTTACAACATCCTTACTCCTACCCTCTCCCGGCCTGAGCCTAAGACTCCTAAACGCTATAAATAAAATTTAAACTTCAAAACACGAAATGTGTAATGCTCTTTACTCTAAGACGACATTATATTTCTGATTACCCAAATGAGGAGAAAAAAAAAAGGGAGGTCTACTTAAACATGAAAATCGCATTGAATTTATAACCGCATGCCAAAATGGCGATTTTCTATTATCCGTCCAGACTTAAGAGTATATTGTTGCTCTTATGGCAACAGCGATGCCGGTTTGACCGCTAGATAAAAATCAAAAGTGAACTCGGTGCAGCCGTTCTCCCACTTCGGGTTGCCATAACCGAGCGGCAACGCTTCAGTCGCTGTTAGTTTTGCTCCCTTTGCCCCCGTCAAGTTTTTCAAATGAAACTATCATTATATTAGATAATTAAATATGTGTGAATGGAGAAAGGAATTAGGGAATTAATTTTCGTACCAGTGTTAAATATAAAACCTTTACGTGGGATCATTAAAGATAAATAACACTAAAGGAATTTTGTGTGCTTCAGGGGGTAACTATGATAAGTAAAACTGCAGCTGTTGCTCATAAGCTGCAACAGTATAGATCAAACCCTGGATAGGTAATAACTCCGTACTCTTCTTACCCAAGTGCGTGACATTGAACTTTAACTTAATGCTGTTGCTGTTTTCAAAACTGTCTTTTCCTATTTGCATTTTATTTATGGTCTTTAGGCATCTGCCTGGATAGGAGAGGGGAAAGAATTCGGGAAGGTGTCGGCAAGGGCCTATGTTGAAGGTGCCATTCCGGCATTTGCCTGATAAGACAGGAGAAACCTCAGTCAGGATGGTCGGCCACTGGGATCGAACCCACTACCTCCAAAATTCTACGCCAACGCTCTACAGCTGAGTTACAACAACTCGTTTTTATCCTACTTGAAATCACTGGCCTGAGATCTTACCACGCCAATGGAGTTACATATGAAATCAAAGTTATATATTCATTCACTCCTCGAAAACCTACTCCTATCTCTTATATTATTAGTGCCATTTGCGGTTGTATGCTTCGCCCTTAGTGTAGAAACAGAATTTGCTGGCTACGGATAGGGGTCGAACTTATGGAGAATAGCGCATCTGTTTCGACATCTAAGTTTTGATTTCGACTTTCGTCTTTGAAAGATAAACATCGATATTTTAGCGCTCTGTACAGGAACATCTCCTTACGCGTCGAGTTGCAACAGATAAATAAAAGCGAAGTGAAGGAGATTCAAATTCTGATTGTGACAACTATGTTAACCATGAGCATCGGCAAGGAGGTACAAAAGGGTCAATCAACTCCTGGAAGTCATGTGAGTGAAATTGAACTAGAAAATTAAAGTAATTTGAATGAGAAAGGTATTTTATAATGAGTCGTGTATACCTAGCAAGTGAGAGAGGAAAGCGCAAGGTCGGGATGAATCGAGAAGGCTTAGCTTGCCTTGAAGGACGTGACGCTTTCGCCAGAACACTGATGATGATGATAAGTTAGAACAAACTAGATTAAACGTAACTCACTTTCACTTACGTTTCCTGATGATATATACTCACATGTCAAAAGTCATCAAATAGGTATCTGGTGCCTAGCTGCAAGACGTAGTAACTCGACGTAACATCGACTCGAGTAGATGGAAGATATCTGGACAGCTTTTGACCCATGCCGTCTGCGTAGCCGCCCATAACTGCCTGGTAATCATACGTATAGGTTGTGGTACAGCACTCACCTGTTGTGCGTGGGGTGCTCGATTCGACGCCGCTCATGCCTTGGGTGTTCTCGGAGGGGGGATGTCACTTCATTCTCCCATCATCCATTCTACCTGAGCCCGAAGTTGCGTAAAGGTCTTAAATAAAATAAAAGCATATTGGGTGTAAGTGGACCTCTAACACGCCACGTCCCATAAGTGCACGTTTGAGTTCATGTCTGACGAACCTAGTGGTCGCACTATGTCGTAACTGTCTAAAATGCTTGAATCAATCCTGGACAACTTGGGTCTGATGATATGGTGCATTATCCTGCTGAAACATCCATCGTTGTCGGGATACATGAGTTGCAAATGGTCACCAAAAAGTGCAACGTAGTCAATTTTGTGTTTAGAAGAAAGTAGCGGGAACTACCACCAGACTGCATCGTCATTTATTGAGAACTGAGATTGATGGTCTTATGAGGTGTGTGGCACAGGTCTCTGCTGATGCATCTGGTACTCCCTACATTGAATGTGGATATGATTCGAGCCAATGCCGTTTGTCTATTACCACGGACAGTTTTAGCAGCCAAATACTGCTGGTCAAGTAAGAAAAACCCTAGTGAGCGGCTATGGTGTCCACACTGAGTGACTTCCTTTCATGAGTATTCTAGGTATATATATATATACGGGTAGTAATAAAAATTAACAAGAGATACAGTATGGAAATTATACAAGTGTACGCTCCAACAACCTCGCACCCGGAGGAGGAAGTCGAAGACCTAT
>JAGDQP010014409.1:23281-35900 GCA_022664845.1 Lepisma saccharinum | reverse complement strand
GTGCCCACCTTAGTCGTCGCGATTTCATTATTTTTACAACATCTGGTGAATCGTACAGTTCGTGGAGTTCTTCATTATGCAGTCTCCTCCACTCTCCAGTTATCTTGTCCCGTTTCGGTCTGTATATCTTTTTCAAAACCTTATTTTCAAACACATGTAATTTATGTTCATCTGCTAGGGTCGTACTCCAATTTTCGCAACCGTAAAGTATTACCGGCAGAATAACCGTTCTGTATATTTTCAATTTCAAATTTCCTTGATATTAATCGCGATTTTAGAAGTTTTTGGACTGAATAGAAACATGCGTTCCCCGATACTAAACGACTTTTTATTTCTTCCGTGACCTAATTTTTGCTTTTTATGTATGCTCCCAAGTATTTAAATTTGTTTACTTTCTCTATGACCTGATCCCCAATTCTGCTTTTATTTCCTTCATTCCCTGTTTCGGCTTGTTATGTATTTTGTTTTATCTATGTTTACCTGTAGACTTATCTCATCGCACGCTTCTACTAACACATCGGTGTTACTTTGTAGTGCATCTATATCGTCCCCTATTAAATCTACATCATCCGCATATACAAACAGTTGATTCAAACCATTCATTGATAGCCCCTTTTTGTCCAGTTTAATTTTTAAAATCGCATATTCTAACGCAAAGTTAAACAGTAGAGGTGACAAGACAGCACCTTGTTTCAATCCGTTGCGAATCTTGAAACTATCTGACATATTATTACCTATCAGTACTCTGCTTATGGAGTCGCTGAGACACATCTTCACTAGTTGACCCATTTTTTTCAAATCGTATCAGGATATTGTATAAATTTTCCCTTTTGATAGAATCATATGCTTTCTTGAAATCAATGAATAGCTGATGAACCGTCCTACTGTATTCCCGTTTCTTCTCCAAAATTTGTCTCAAAGCAAAAATCTGGTCCAACGTGGATCTATTTCTTCGAAATCCACATTGGTGATCTCCAATTATTTCGTCACGTATACACTTAGGCGTGTTAACAGAATATTACTCAATACCTTGTAACAGGTTGGAAGTAACGAGGTTCCGCGGTAATTATTACAGTCCGATTTATCGCCTTTTTTTGTAAATCTGAACTATTATTGAGATTTTCCATTCCTTTGGGAGATCCTCCTTTCTCCATATAGCACTTATCAATTGATGTAGTTCCTTTATTAGTGCCGTTCCTCCAGCTTTAATTAATTCGGCTGGAATATTGTCTATTCATGGTGATTTGAATTTTTTCAATTTCTTTACCGACATTTCGATCTCGATCTCGCTAGGTTCGGGAATCTACGGTTCCGCGGTATAGATTTCGGATTCCTCTGTTTGTTCCCGGTTGTGTACATTAAGAAGTTTGTCGAAATAACTTTTCCACACATGACAATTTTAGTCGGATCCGCCTGAAGATCTCCACGTTCATTTTTAATCATTGCTAACCTCGGCTGGTAACGTTTCCTTAACGAGTTTACCCCTTTGTATAGGTCTCGTATGTTATTTGTCTTGCCGTTTCCCTCTATCCCTTGAATCTTCTGCGTCAGATATTCTCGCTTTTTGTTTCTGAACCCGAGTGTGGTGTTTCGTTTCGCGTTACTATAGTGGTTGATATTTGCTTCGCTTTTATTACTTACCCATCGTTCCCTTGTTTGTTTTCGTTCCTCATGAAGTTTAAGGCATTCTTCGTCAAACCAAGGTTTGTTTTTCTGTTGTTTCTTCTCACCTACACGTTCCTTCGCTGCGCTCTTAATTGCTTCACGAATTGCCTCCCACATCTTACATCAATTTCATTATTAATATCATCATTATTATTACTCGACTCGGCTAGGATTTCGAACCTATTTGAGAGTTCGAGTTGGTAATCTGCTTTTATGCTCGGATTATTTAATCGTTTAACTTCGAATTTCAGTTGTTTTTACCCCTTGCTTTCTCTGTTCACGAAGCATAACTTTTCCCTTACTTTTGTCACTAATTAATGGTCTGTGTCACGTTCAACTCCTCTGTACGACCTAACATCCATTATGTTGGTGTGTCTTCGTCTGTCTACTAATACGTGATCGATCTGGTTGAGAGTTTTGCCGTCCGGAGATACCCATGTGTAAAAGTAATACAATAATTTTTACTTTTTGACGGAGATTTTATCGATTGATACCGAGTATGCGTAATTTCGATCGAGTCTGTATCAGTCTGAAGTTGGCTGATAAGAACGTGGACGTATCGACGGGTCTGGAGTCCGGACATTGGAATTTTCCCAGTGCTGCCGTCAGTAGAGTTGAGAAGGTAGAAGATATAGAGAAGCCTTTAATTATCCTCATGAGTGGTGGAGTTAGTAAATTTATTGCCGGTGATAAGGTGATTCCCACTACACGAGAAGCATATTTACCAAAAGAAGTCAAGGAGGAAATCTTCGCTGGATAGTCGACCAGTGAATGCGAGGAAGTGTTTGTGAGAAGCCGTCGATGTTCCTGCGACTTTAATGGATACGTATCAGATGAAGAAGGAAACTGTCTCCGAAATAATACAATATCGATTGGATACTTGAATCCGCAAGGAGAAAGTCTTTGAAAATTTTCACAAGTATCAATTTTATTATTGATAGTAAATGTAATGTATTGTGAAAATACTTGCAGTGTTTAGTTATGTATAAGTGATGATTTTATCTATTTGATGTCATGAATGTATGTATGTACTTTAATGATGAATATTAGATGTATGTGTAATTGTTTCAAAACCCATCAGCTTAGTTAAGAGATTTAAGCCCATAGCTAGAATTTTAGTGATTTTAATTTTAGTTTGAGATAGTAAGAGTTCATAAAAGGGCTTACTAATATCCAATCTCGCATCAAAAAATAATTCTTAAATTTTTGTCTACGTAATCTCATTGTAACGTGTGTTATTCTTCAGCCGAAAGGAATTCTACAGTCCAGGGTCAGGCCCTCTCGAACGCCATATGCAACCGCCGAGCTGCATGACCCACCCAGATTTGCATTTATTATAAGTGAGCGTGTGATGTGTATTGACAGTTACGCACTCACAACAACAGTCGACACGACAAACAATTACCAGTAGTTTTCCAATCCTGCGGTTGTAGAAAGAAGAAGCGTAAGTTGTTTTTAAGTAGAGGGGTAGGATTTGTGTGTGCCTCATATCGTCGCTCCCATCACACATTGACGTATCTCATTTTTTCAAAGTTTTCAGGAGAACAATTTAAAGAAAAGTACCGCCATATGCTTGTTAATGTTTATGTAACCTATTTTTGTTAATAACTTTTGAACGGATTATCATTGTGATACGTCGATTTGAGACAAGTATACACAAAATGTCATATTCTGACGGTCCTAACTCAAAACTGCCAAATTTTGAGATACGTCACTTTGTGATGGGAGCGACGATATGTACCCTTTATATGAACGTTACGAAGAAGAAAAGTAACAAGTTTATATATAAAAGGAATCTAGGATTTGCAGCGGTCACGTGGAACTGTTATTTGCAAGAAGCCAGTACTGTAAGTAATTTGCCATATTTCAAGTAGTGTGTTTCTGGCTTCGTTTCTTGCACAGGTCACAAAGAAGCACTTCCACTGTTGACAAGTGAAATAGATATCTTGAAATTGACATAACATGGTTACTACACATTTCGAGAAATCAAATTCCCTGATTTTTCCAAGACTTTCGAAATCTTTCCAGGTCCAATATTAAGTGAGAAATATGTTATTTATAAGCCTGCAGTATGCTAATTATACATTTTAACTATAAAGAAAGGGTACAGTTTTACACAAAATGATTGAAATCACATCGAGTAAGCCAAAATTAGTGTGAAAAATGTTTAATTAAAGCTACTTACTTTTCTGTTTCTTCCAACAGTTCTCTTGGCAACCCATGCAATGATGAATGAACACAGAATATATTTTTTAAAGATTTTTAGTCTTACGTTTACTGCCATACTTGAAAATTTATTTTGTACTGCACTATGTAAGTCATTAATAAAGAACTGCATCTCTTCACGTCTCCGCAAGCATTTCTCTTCAACACACATTAAATTTCACATCATAACGCAAAAAACTGAATACTAATGAATAGGTTTTATTTTTGAAATGTGCGAATCTGATCTTCAAGTAACAATGCTTCTCGTTCAGCTTCAGCAAGTACTTTCCTTTTCTTTCTTCCAAGATCTTCATTTGTTCTGTTCTTCGTTTCTCCGACATTATAGTTTTCTCATAATCCTGTTTCTCCTTTTTCCTCTGCTCAAGCCTTTCGTGGTATCTCGCTCGGGCATTTCTCACACAATGCACCATTTCCTTTATAATTTCTACCTTCTCAACATCACCAGAATTTTTTATTCCTTCCCATATCACTCTCTGTGACACAAGTGAGTCTTCAGATAGATTTTTAATTAAGCATTCTTTATTAAATGAAAATCCTCTTTCTACAGGAGCATTGCCGTGTGAAAGTACGAAAATCTTTCTAAGAAATGGCATGAGTTCCGATTCACAAGATGCAATAACACTTTTCCAGAATATATCAAGTCTGGTTGTCAGTGAGTAATTTTTCGGCTCTTCAAGTAACACTGGACCCGAACACAGAATTTTGAATTCTTTTTCTACTCTTTCAGCGCACATTTTAGAAATCCACTTGTTTTAGACAAACGTCTCAAGGCAGGAACAAAGTCGTTTCTTAGCGATTTCTGGGTTTCTAGTGTGGACCACCCTGTATATAGGTGGCCCAACGTAGAGGTAAAATACAATAATAATAATAATAATTTAATTTTTAAAAAATCTAGCATACGCTTAAGTTCAATTACTTCAATGAAAGTATACATGTAACATAATTAACATGTAAACAAATGGGGAAAAAAAATTCCAAAAATAAAAAGCAAAAACTAATAAAATAAAAGTTATAAATCAAGCGCGTATAAGCAGCAAACTAAAAACTAACTGGAGGTATTAACTAAGCGGCAAAAATATGTAATCATAATATGCAAAATTAAAAAAAAAGTAACCGCCATTGCGTTTTCAGTCATTAAGGTGTCGATTCTACTATCACCTCAACTGCAGTCTATAAGCCTAGGACACGTTGTCTTAGCCCTCACACATCTCAAACACCTCCAACATTTCAAATATTTCAAACAACAATTTACTACTTAAGTCGCAATTAGTTTGTGCTTCTCATTCTTTATTCCCAGTTAGTCCTAATTATAAAAGGTCAGCTCTCTCACTGTTGTATTCTACTGCCACGTTTAGTTAAATCAGCAAACCAAATTATTAGTCGCAAGTTTCATCTTATCTTTCCATGTTATGTTTGTTATTAAATTTCAACTCTAAATCATTACTCCCATGTTTTAGCTTAGTATCGTAACTTCAAGCTCCTAAACACTCATTCGTAAATGAATCTTCATTTACGAATGCGTATTTAGTTAAAAAAAAAAAAAACTCAAAATATACTAAGCAATTGATCTACAACTTAACACAATCTTAAAATTATCTGAGTTACATATTAGTAAAAATTAAACCCATTTCATACACAATAAAACCGTTACAATCCTTTCCCGAAAATTGCACAACTACTTATTACGTTGGGTAGTCTAAAATTTTAGTCAAAAGACGTCTCAAGTCAAAAGACTGAAGCTTTTCTTTGAATGCGACTAATAAATCTGTTACTGTAGAATGCCCTAAGAACGTCGATCCAAAATATTTACTAACAACTTGCTCTTCCTTGTTACTCCAAAATCTACTTACAAAGTCCATTTGTTCAGTTTGTCTTATTTTATTTAAGCTTTCATCAAATGGGATACTAAAACAATCACTATTACATGCATCGCTTATTATTTGTTTCAAGAAATAGGCTAAACCATATAATATGCCATTTTTGTCCTCCCACTTGTCATCTCCTTAGCTATGTCATTGTCGGGAAACATAATGGGGAAAAAAGTTTGAAATTTGACTACATGCAGAGAGTGATGTATGAACAGAACTGACTGCAAGCACCATAATATTTCTACCTTTGTTGTTTTCTCTTTTGTACCAAATTATTGCACTCTATTGTTTGCAGTCTCTTTGGTCGGTCCCGAAACACAAGTCTGACATGTCGATTTGGGGGAATCGTCACTACAGACTGAAGCGGCCACAACTTCATTATCTTCACACATTGATTTCGCTTTCTCTTTCTGAACCATGAACACATTAATACTTTGTGATTTACCAGCACCTTCCGGACACGCAGTGACTGAGTGTCAAGTTCAAAGTTGCTATTTTCACTCTCACAAAATTCCGACATTTACTGAAATTTTTGAAATTCACTAATTTTTTCAGTAATTTCCAAATTCCCTGATTTTTTCAGGTTTTCCAGGTGTGTAGCAATCCTGCATAATTTTGATATGATTGACCTACAAGAAAGCGAAATATACTGGTTTTCATACAGAATTTCCCGAAGAAAATTCTAAGGTTAAAATATATTGACTCTGAGCCGAAAATTTGCATATTTATCTTAGGCCTAATTACGTACATTGTTTAGTTCATAAACGAAGCAAGCTTGCACGGAACGAAAGAGAACACTGTGTGTAGCAATAGCATAAAAGTGCATTTGTTTAATAGAAATAATCTCTTACATTTTTATTGCTGCAGTGAGATCACTAAGTAGCAGTAAAGTAGGGATTACTGTATGGGCTTCGTTATTCATGTACACAAATTTGAGTACGTAATCATAGGTACCTAAGGTTGTTCATGTATAAACAAAGAGTGAGGGTAGAAAACTCTTCTAAATTATTGGGTATACTATCGTAGTAATAGTGTTAACCGAATTTGACTATGAGTTAAATATGTGAAATATCGTTCGTAGCGAGTGACTCACCATAAAATAAAGTGAAGCAAAATATAGACAACATATGAGAAACATTTATATCGATAGTATGTAACAACTGTTTTCTGAAAAAGACAAGACGTAAACCAAAACACAATTTTAAGGTTGTATAGCCGCTGTTTCGTACACATAAAAATGCGCACAGTATATTTTTACAACTTGTTAAAGTAAAATCTGATCAGGAAATCTAGTATAGAAATTTATACCATCCAGAAAAACTGTCTTATGTGTACTGAATGAAGTACAGGTCAAGCACCAGACAAAATATTCCTTTAACAGTGCGTCATATTATAATTGAATTTTGGAATACTTTAACCCTGTGTAGCACTTTCCCAGTGTCCTCTCATAAGGACAGTTAAACATAATATCAATCAGACCGTCCCAGTACCGTTAATCTACGTATCAAACTTGAATTTCAGTTATATAGATACTACTTTTAATATCGTGTCACTAGGACGGACATCCTTTCGTGTTATTACTATTAAAGTGTTATAAAATTGTATTTAGTAAAATCGTACTGTCACTGTTTGATGATACTTAGGAGATACTGCATGACAATAGGATATAATTGGTATTATTTTATTTTTCTATGAAGATAAGTAGAATATTATGCCATGTTATTCATGTTGACGTTCTGCGTTTGAAAAGCAGTTAATTTTTGAACGTAAGGTATTTTGAATATTACCCTTATGTAAATACCTGTATCAGTAATCAGTGTTTCATACCATATTAAACTTTGAATGCACAAGCAATATAAAGGATTTATGTCTTATAAGAGAAAGGTGTCTCTTGTGCAAGTGTTCATGTTTTGTCATGGATATGAAAAATTAATAGAGATCATTTGTAATCAAGTATGATTGTAATTTCAATTCAATTGCTGGAATATTACCATATTGACGAATATCAAAACTGTTTATTCTAAAATTAAACTTATCTCGTTTATTACACTGTAATTTAAAACATAGATTTCAGGTCGCGTGACAAGTTCGGTATGCAAGTGTGTTATATTCAGCCGACATATAATTTTATCACATTCATTAAAGTCATCATCGCTCATTATTTCTCGTTTCTCACACTAGGGATATTTTCTGCGTTATCCGAAGCATATGCATGTTTAAGCTTTTTGTAATACTCTCGTTTTCAGGCAAGTTTTACAATCGTTATTGCGAAGAACAAACACCAATACCAAATTTCTTTAATTTTGATAGAGTTTATGATAGATTGCCTGATATTATTTCAAGAAAGTATTGTGTCGTATGATAATTGTTATTTGTAGTTTTTTAAATATATTTGAAATTGTTTTTGATTTATCATATTTAGAAAAGTTTTTACACCTGTATATGAGTATCTCAATAAAAGCTGTCGTACCCTATATCCTCATAATCTCGCAAGAGTCTGGAAGGTTCAAACTGTTACAGAGTGACCTTAACAATTCGGAATCAGAGCGGAGTTATTAACGCACAATCAGTACAAGGACGTGACCAAGCATAGAGTATATTATGAACAGTTGCCTCCTATACATAGTAACTTCGTTTACATTTTCTAAGTTGTAACGTTTGCTGGTAACTTTAGGAAATGTTCATATTTGCCATGGCAAAGCAGAAGAATACTTTTGTTTCCTGTTGCATATATTTTTAAAATGTGATGCAAATTTTCTTTGCTTTCTGGGTCTTCGATAGTTTCTCTTGGATATATGATTTACGTCCAAATGAAGTACACAGCTTCGAAGAACGGGCCCTATTACTAATGTGGGGTCCTAATCCTGCTGTGAGTAGAATACGAGACAGACGGCGGGGGCACAGACTACCATGCGATCTCACTCATCACCAAAGTGGACCTTCCTTACCACTCTTACTTCACCTCTTTGCAAACGATTTATCTCACAACAATAAAGGTACTCTTCGTTTTGCTTCCATTAACAAAGCATAAGAGCTCGAAACTTTTATGTCCCTTCTCGGTGAAGACACGTGGAACGGTGTGATTAAAAATTAAATTGCAAATTCCGTCTTTAGTACCTTTGCATAAATCTCAGTCTGACGGAAAACAACTCACGGATCTTCGTGTCAAAAACTTAACCTGGGGCGGAACAATCACATCATTATTATTATCATGTATTTAGCAACTGAGTATATAAAAGTATATAACTTACCCTTTTCTACCAGCTGATTCACTCGGGTGAAAGCCTGTTGCTCGAAGAATATAGATTGGTATGAGTGGGAAAATAACAAACTTCACCAGATTAAGATTCATTCCTAATATCCTTCGGACATGTCCCAGCGTAACAACCTTTCTTTCTTGTATAAATACCTGTTAAAAAGGTTATACATATATATTTATAATAAAATGAGGTAGAAAAAAGGTTACTTACGTGACAAGACAATATAGTGGAAGCACAAATAATTTACACAAATAAACAATTGGGTAACTTACAGCAATAATGCATGATCACGGAAGAGGACAGGAGAAACTAGACGACGTGGAGCGGCTTGGTACGCAGGCAGCATTATGCCGAACTCTATCTAACACGGCTAAATGCCGCAATTCGACTGGTATTGATTAACCACTGGTCACAAGACCTACGTAGAGCCCTTAACCATGCTATCTTGATAGCTGACCACAGCTTTCTTGTATTTGTAAGTATAGAAACTTGGAAACGAATGTGCTAGTGCTAGATTGGTTCGTATCGGGAAAATGTGGTGACCTATCAATTGTCGGAGCTGTCCAGAATGCTCTTCGAACCAACCAGGACCCAATGACACCGTGCAATACACTATTGGAACATATCATCATCATGGGAACATGAGGTTTTATGAGGGCTGCATATGTTCACAAAGTAGTGCAACGTAGTTGTAACCGATCAATATATGTTTAAGACGACCAGCGAACTCAATCCACGTCACATGAACACACCCCACACAAGGATGAAACCAGCACCATCCTGCATGTGTCTTGTCGATAACTAGGGTTTACAGCTTCATGGGGCCTGCGACACACTTGACCCTACCAACAACTTGAAACAATTAGTACCATGACTCATTGGACCACGCCATATACTGGCAATCCTCTCTAGGGTCGAATTATCGTATTTACAGCCTAAGAGAGGAGCTGTGTTCGATGTCGTGGTGTTAACCAAGGCACTTTGACAGGTCTTCTGTTACAAATTTCCATGGAAGGTAAAAAACACTGCATGTACTTCCTGGATATACGACCGGTACCTCTTGCATAGAGTATGGATCTGATTTGAACCGGTGTCGCTTGTCAGTTACCATGGACAATTCTACTCCGACATCGCTGGTCACGTTTACTAAGCACCCGTAGTCGACCACTGCGCTCTCTACGGTGGTCGTAATGTCCACCATGAAGTATTCCCAGCAAACCATGACATCGTGGATCAAGGAATTTCGAATGTCCGAACAACTGCTGATCCGTCTGGCACTCCTTTATCCTCCGATAATTCACAATTTATTGCCATGATCAGACTGGCCCATGTTCAACCCAATACCTCACAACTAGGGTTGCCACCTGTCCCGTATTTTGGGTGAAATTTACGCGTCCCGTAATATCAGTTATTGTCCCCTATTATCAGTAGTAAATTAACAGGCAACATATCGATAGTTTCAACTAATAAATAGGGGTGGTCTCTTTTCCAGTTGTTTACTATGCAGACTTGCGAGCAGATTCTATTCACATCCCCAGACCCCAACATGAGTCCTGGGGATATTATACTCATACCTTGTGTTGGCTCCAGTTGATAGAATACTGCAAAAAATGATTGTCAATTCAATACTTTTCGGCCACTTTTCCCAGAGCGACTACAGTTTATGTGTTAAATCAACACCGTTTGTTGTGTGATTTCGGTGATTCAACACTGTGATAGTGGTAGCATGACACTCTTCATTGAGTTGAATCAGCATTGACAATGCATCCATTGCGCTGAATCATCGAAATTAACACCGTTTGGGGTGTTTGTTGAAGACCAAAACGATGGTCACCCAGAGACACTCAAAAGTGTTGAATTAACACAGACAGTTTTTGAAGTGCAGGTACTAACGTTATCTGTGTTTACAAAACTGAAATATCCATTTCCCGCCGCCAGTACTTTTGGGATGTAAGCATTTGCAAGTAAGACGTTTTCTATGTGTAATTGATTATTATGGAGGTTTTAAATTGTGCATATAGTCATATAGTAATGCAGGGCCCAACAAGCTACTTTTAAGTTATTTAAGATTTGTCCCGCATTTTTCCTATTATCCTGTATTTTTTGCCGAGTGTCCCGTAATTCATTCGTCAAAAGGTGGCAACCCTACTCACAACTGATCAAGGTATTATTAGCATTCGAAAAGCCATCGTGTGTTACGGTGATACAACTTAATTTACTTACTGTTTATCCCATGACTTCCAACATCTAAGAATTATATAAATACATATATTGCAAGATAGACCTGTTCTCGTTTACTTTATGTCTCTTGACTATGTGACGTAATTTCATACTTCATGCTCGTGAACGGCTTCAATAATCGAAATATCGCAGTTTATCTGGTTAATAATAGGGCTGTCGATCGAAGTGATTACCCGAACAATTTCAAAATTCGATAATCCTATCAAACGTGTTTAATCGATTCACAAAATCGTAAAGTGTTTTAGAAACGTTACACTGAACTTAGAAACAGGTTAAAATTCGCTTATCTTGCTAAGGACTTTGAAACTAGATGAGATGGAAAAGAACATATCTCATGTAAGAGAGCCTTGTAAAAGTCAGAGGGGAATCACTGACGTGTTACCGACTCACTTCTCTAATATTGTACCTATAACAATAACTGAATGGAATATGCTAGAAAAATCAGGCGACAGGAATGTTCCTTCAGTTCTCCCACACCTGATTTCAATTTCAGTTTCTGTTTATTGGGTTCTGTTGACCACTACATTCTGCATAGATTTGCAAATATGGTATAGAACATGTCTAGATTACAAGTACTTATAAATCTAATATAAACGTATACACAGTGCTCGAAGTGTGTGTGGGGGAAGGGGGGGAACACGCCGCACCTTTACATTTTTCATTTTGGATTTAGCGTACCTCCTACTTTTTTTTATTAATGGGGCTTCATTGCCTTTACTTTCAATAGGAATCGCCACCACCAGGTGAAAGCGTACCCTTACTTACTTTTCTAGCCCACTTCTCCAAGCGTGCCCTTACCTTTTCCAACCCACTTCGAGCACTGCGTATACAATAATAAACATATACATATATATATAAAGGGAACCAAGGAAGTTTTGTCGCTTTTTGTGGAGGTCTGTGTTCAATTGGCCCTCACACCGTGAGATGAATGTGAATGGAGATCAGGCGAAGGTCAGTTGTTGGTGTGGGTATAGCCAACATACTACCTGGTTGTGGCAGTTCAGTTACACCGTGAACGTGCGGAAGGACAGAGTGAACATGGGACCTCCACAGAGCGTCATAAGGGCGTGTATGCTGTACGAGTTCAAACTGGGGTCAAACGCAGCTGCAGCGGGGCGGAAGATATGCCAGGCCTTTGGTGAGGGTGTCGTGACTACGCATACAGTGCAGTGGTGGTTTACCAAGTTTAAGGACGGTGACGAAACACTCGAAGACGCACCACGTGCAGGAAGACCAACGCTAAGCTCCACGTGGCTAGGATGACCCGGGACACCATTCTACGCCTTGGATGGGAAACACTATTGCATCCGCCATACTCCCTGGACATTGCATCGTCCGATTTTCACCTGTTCCATTCCT
>JAGDQP010014409.1:12775-22881 GCA_022664845.1 Lepisma saccharinum | reverse complement strand
ATAAAACTAATTGTCTTTTTTTCTTTCCTTCGTATACTGCTGTCCCAGCTTATCCCAAATTAACCATAAGTAACACCACCACAGAATGTGTCTCAAGTACTAAGTTTTTAGGGCTATATATTGACAACAAACTAAGTTGGAAAACGCATATAACAAATTTATGTCGTATACTATCAACTAATATCTTCTTAATAAGATCTCTCTCAACTGTTCTAAATAAAAAGGCATTGATATCCTTATATTATGGTACATTTTATTCGAGAGCAAAATATGGTATTCTCTTTTGGGGATCCTCAAGTGGGCTATTGACAGTTTTTAGACTACAAAAAAAAGTTATTCGAATCATTACACACACACATTTACGTGCGAGCTGCAGACAAATTTTCAAGAAATTAAATTTGCTAACAGTTCCATGTTTGTACATATACGAGGTGTTAAAGCTGATAAAAAGTAACATTGATGGCTACACTACACACTCTGATATACATAGACACGACACAAGAATGAAAAATGATCTTAGACAAATGTCCCACAGAACAAAAATTTTCGAAAGATCACCGCATTACTTCGGTATAGCCCTATACAATAAATTGCCACAAACTTTAAAAAACATTAAGGATATCAATATATTTTGTCGTGAAGTTAGGAAAATGTTGACAAACAAAACTTACTATACAGTTGATGAGTACTTGCAAGACTAAATATTATAAAGGTAATGAAAATAGGTGATAATGAAAGTGAATTATGTCGAAAAACTGCTACAAAACAATTTTCTATGTATTCTATGTAATTTAAGAAAATATGTATTCTTATTATGGACATGTTCTATACCATATGTGCAAATGAGTACAATGTATTGGTCTAAGGAACGCAATAAATCAAATCAAATCAAATCAAATCAAGTTCCACCGCGATTGAATCCATGGCCTTCCAGAACGTTGGCAGACGGTCGTCGATGCTGATGGGGACTATTTTTGATCTTCCAGGTACGTCTTAGGTGACATATCAATGTTCGAAGGTGGTGGGTGAAAAAGCGACAGAACTTTCTTGCTTACCTTTATAAAATATACAACTAATTCTACAGAGTGAAGTTAAAATATATATATATAATATTACACAGTAAATACACTTGATATATTACAATTGCAGTATAGAATAAGAGAACATAAAAGCCTACAGATTCAACATGAATATTCCACACAGTAAATATGATTATACACAACACACAAAATATATCTATTACAGTTGCAGTATAGAAATAAACAGTAAAAGAACCAACATAAATATTAAATTTGATCATCAGCTAAGTATTCTTCAATTGAATAGTAGGTTCACCATATTAATACTTTTTTTTTTTTAATTTGGTGGAATACAAGGAGTTATCAGGTATATTTTTTACTGTTACCGGCAGTCTATTATACAGCTTTTAGCCTACGTATATAGGAGACTTTTGAAATATCTTCGTTCTGTGAAAGGGGATACATAATTTGTTTCGGCTTCTAGTATCATAACAATGAATATCGACACACACAGGATATTTATGTAGATTGTTTTCACCATCATGAGTACTTCGTATACAGCAACTATCAGCAAATTTAAAACGTGAAAACTTTTCCTACAATTGCTACGAAAATGCTTATGTGTGATAATTCTGACCAGCCTCTTTTGTAATCTAAATACTTTTATTAAATCACTTGAAGATCCCCAAAATGCAATGCCATATTTGACTCGAAAGTAAAATGATGTATAAAACAAAGATATCAAAGCTTTTTCATTTAATAGAGAAGCTAGTGATCTAAACAAAAAAATTACTAAGGACAGGGCACTGCACAAGTTTGTAATATGAAGTTTTCAGTTGAGTTTAAAATCGATTTGTAATTCAAGGAAATTTGTATCTATTGCGCATTTAGTAGAGTTGTTCTTAATGGTTAAATTGGAGCAAAATGGCGATTCAGTGTTGGATGGATAAATATTCATACATTTAGTTTTTCCGTGATGGAAACCAAATTATTATAATAAAACCAGTTTTCAAGTTTAGTGGATGATGTGTGCTTGTAATTCTCTACCTTTGTTAGCTTTTATTATTGTGTTCGTATCATCTGCGTATAGAATTAGTTTTCCTTATTCAATATTTGTTGGTAGATCATTAACGTAAATAAGAAACAACAGAGGGACCAACATTCCTGGGAACACCTATATTCACTAAAGATGACTTAGAGGAAACTTTGTATGTATACATACTGCATTCATCCTCATAGTTTATTTCCACATATTGACGTCTATCCTTCAAATAGGATGCGAACAATTAATGCCATAAGAGTGCATTTTGGATAATAATAATGATTAGAATAGGATTTTATTCTGTTCAAAGACATTGGCTATTACCATATGGTATAGAACATGCCAATTTTTTATTACAAATATAGGCATATACTAATCTGATTACTAATACATTAACTGCTAATTTACATATACATAAAGACATAATTATTTGCATGAAATTTGAATACTAATAATGAATTGCTTATTTACATATACTTAAGACATAATTATTTACATGAAACCTTACGTGAAAAAAGGCCAAAGAAACGTTTTTCCATTTGTTCATTCGTACATTGATTTACATGAGATTTAAAAAATACTAATTTGGTCGTTTACCTAGAAGCTGTATTCAGATCGCTTTGTAAGTACAATTCCACAGTGTAAAAGCAATGCTTTAACAAGAGATTACGCAATGATCTTTTGAACAGTGTGTGTTTAGGAAGTGACTTAATGTGCCTAGGTTTTTTGTTGAAAAGTTGTACTCCTTTATATGCAATTGTTTTCGAAAATAGAGTAGTATTGTGAGGCGGAACCTGAAAATGAGATTTAGTTCTAGTATTGTGTTCATGTTTTTCTGAATTCTTTTTGTACATGTCTTGATTTTTATGAAACAGAAGGAGTGTCTCGTATATGTACAACGATGGGAGCGTAAGAATATTTAAGTCTCTACAAGAAGCATAGTATGAAGTATTCGTAATTATTCTTATTACTTTCTTTTCGAGTATAAAAACTTTATTAAATCCTGTAGATAAACCCCCAAAAGCTATTCCATATCTGATTATGCTCTTGAATAGTGCACAATAAGCTGATGGTACTATCTTTTTGCTTAAAATAGAAACGAGTGACCATATTATGAAGATTACAGAGTTCTACACAATCTACGCAATCGAATGCTTTACTTAAATCACAAAATATTGAAAAATGATATGTTTTATTATCTACTGATCTTACTATTTCTTCTAAAAAGTATTGCAGTCGATGTAGATTCTTTCTTGAGGAACCCATGCTGAGAATCAGTTATTATTTTGTGGTGTCTTAAGTAAGCTAGCAATCTATTTTTCATTAAGGCCTAAAGTATCTTAGAAAATTTGGATGATAATGATATTGGTCTATAATTCTCACAGTTTCTTTTATCGCCTTTTTTATGGAGCGGTTTTATTAAAGACCATTTTAAGCAATCAGGAAATACCCCATGCATGAAGGAAACATTTATAATGTAAGCATGAATACACCGTTTAATAATAAATTCAGAGATCTCATCAGGTTCTGCGGAAATATGATTTTGAAATTTACTTACTGTTGAAATACTTCAGTGTCGTTAGTGGGAGTAGGAAGATAGGCCTAGGTTTGCTTGCGGTGGAGATCGCTGCGCAGTGAGTGTTTTATAAACTATATTACTATAAAGGAACTGAAAATTTCGGCTACCACATGAGGGTCCTTGCAGATTTCATTATCTGAAGTGGTAAGCTCTAGGTTTTGAGGTGTCGATTTGTTAGCACCAGTTTCGTGTTTTATTATGTTTCATGCCATTTTTGTTACATTAAGACTTATCTAAAAGATTTTTATAGTAGGCTTGTTTTATTACCTGTTTATATGCCTATTTGTAATTATTAAAGTATTCCAACAATTTTGGTTTATTTGGGTTTCTTTTACAATATAAGTGAAGTGTTTTCATTTTTTCGCACGATATTTTTATACCTTTTGTAATCCATTTCTTTTGTTAGCATGATTTATTACAATGGTTACGTAGGGAAAACAATGTTCAAATAGTAATTTGAACTTATCAAAAATACTGTAAACATTTCGTTAACTGACGACGAGTCACACATTAGTTTGACCAGTCCTCCAATTCTAAACACCATATGAAATTTTGAATATTACTTTCCTTTAAATTTCGTTCTCTTCTTTTAGAAGATCGATTTTGGCTGATGCTAAAACTATGAATTATGACTAATTGTTCTAAGTGGTTGTTGATTTTCAAATTTAGAATTCCTGAGATGTTGTCATTATTGTTGATATTTGTCAATATATTATCGATGGCCGATTGTGATGTTTTGGTGTAATGCGTGGGTTCTGTGATTGTGACTGATGAATAATTAAATGACTATTAAGTTCATGAATTTTTCGCGTTGCGTACTACAATTAAGTATAGGGTCTATTTATACTACAGTCACCACAAACAACAATGGAAGGGTACCTAATGAGTTTTGTTAACAATAGTTCAAGATTTAGTAAAAATATATCTAGATCTGCGTTAGGTGTCCGATAAATTGCAAATATAACCACTGAGCGTAATTTACCTTCTACTATAGTAGCAGCATATTCAAAGTATTTCTCAATACACTTGGAATTCTCTATGTTGTACACTGAGTTGTTTTCATACGAGATTTAGCAAATATACAAACACCATCGTTCTTAGTAATTTTTCTACAATATTTGCTACCAATATTGTATAGCTATTGACTCTGTTTCCTTCAACCAATATTATAATAAACATAGAATGTGTGAACGATTTGTTTCCAATAATACTTTCAGTAAAATATGCTTATACCTAACTGATTGAATGTTCTGATGAGCTACATATAATTTATTTGGTGCTGATTCTGTATCATTATCAATCAGACTAATTTTAATTATATCTACTCTACTTCCAGATTCTTTGTTTCCCCGAATGGTGCTTTGGGATTTTTGCTTCCTGTTTTCTTTACCTGCAATGACCGAATCTACAACCATAAAACCATTATCTTTATTTACTACTGTTGGAATTTGAGAATTCTGAGGTGTATTGAGCTTCCTATCAAATTAAGTGCCAGAGTGTCCTTGGTACTCCTAGGCACCTTGGGGGAATCAAGACCGTCAATTATGGGGTTGACTACCTAATTCCACTTCAAGATGTAAGTCAAGAATATGTGTAGCGCTACTCCACATCCCTATACGCCGTTAACAGCGCGTGCGCATCGCACAGAAGTTACCCTTTTTATACTTCAGAAGCAGAACAATGGCTCTTAGCTCGTCTGGTTTCTGATATCTAAGCTTTCCGTACATAGATAGCTACGCCAGCAAAAAAACGCCATCCACCATGTTGGGTACAAGGGAGAACTAAGCGCACTAGAAGCTTTTCAAAACAGGTTCTCGTATCCTCATATACATAGGAGCTCACGTACTACTTTGTTTCTAAAATAGTGATGCAACTCGTAAAACATTTAGTAAACCTTATTTGTATGGCCATGTTAGTAACTTTTGACTTCGGCCCGTCACGATTCTATGAGTGCAATGTTTATTAAAATCCACAAACATTCACGCTCCAGGCGGGATTCGAACCTGCGACCTTGGATTAAAAAATATTTATGGCTTCTAGGCATCTAAGGCTCATGCCGAGATACGGAAAGAATTCGGGAAGGTGTCGGGCAGGGCCTATGTTGAAGGTGCCAACCCGGCATTTACCTGGTGTGACTGAGGAATAAAAACCTGTCAGGATGGTCGGCCGCTGGGATAGAATCCACGACATCCCGAATGCGGCGCCAACGCTCTACTATTAAGCTAAGGTGACTCTGTCCCACGACCTTGGAGTAGGGATGGCAATCCGCTCGGCTCGAGCTCGACTCACTGTAACCGAGTCGCAGGGTGAGTCTCTTTGAGCGCCGGCTCGAGCATATAGTGAGTTCCGACTCGACTTGACTCGAGCAGTTCTGAGTACAGACTCGACTCGACTCGAGCAGTTCTGAGTACAGACTCGACTCGACTCGAGCAGTTCTGAGTACAGACTCGACTCGACTCGAGCACCTTCTGAGCGCCGACTCGACTCGACTCGAGCACCTACTGAGCGCCGACTAGACTCAACTCGAGTACATAGTGAGCGCCGACTCGACTCGACTCGAGCACATAGTGAGCGCCGACTCGACTCGAGTAGGTACTGAGCACCGATTCGAGTCTGACCGAGTCGATCAAGTCGTTGACATCGAAATAACTCGAAAAAAAAACTTTTTAAAGACATTCCTTTCTTAATCAATTCGTACTAAAAAGTAAAATAATAATAATAATTTTGTTTATGCATGACTAAAAAGAAAAGAATGGGGCGCGTCATTTCAAGAATTTATGAAGTGATTGTATGAGAGAGCGCCTCATGCTTTTCTTTTTAGGCATGCATAAACATATGTTTTCTTTTTAGTACGAATTGATTAAGGACAGAATGTTTTTAAGAAGTTTTTTATTATTGTTTATGTTAATTTAGTTTCATTATTTGCTGTTTCTTTCGTACTAACTTTGGAAACAATGATACTAGAGAGCATGATAGTCGATGTGAAGTTAGTTTATTGGTCTCCTTGGGAACGTAAATTGTTGTTCTAAGTGTTCTGGAATAACTGAACAAGTAGAAAACCGAGATAGCTGTATAAATTATGGGGTAAGATAACTTTGCATTACTATGACATCGTCCACTGACTACTTTTCTGACGGTTATGTCAATTCGCTCGGCTCGAGCGGCGAGTCTAACGCTCGAGTCGAGTCGTCGCTCGAACTCGACTCACTGTAACCGAGTCGCAGTGTGAGTCTCTCTGAGCAGCGACTCGGCTCGACTCGAGCATATAGTGAGTTCCGATTCGACTCGACTCGAGCAGTTCTGAGTACCGACTCGACTCGGCTCGAGCACCTACTGAGCGCCGACTCGACTCGAGCACATAGTGAGCGCCGACTGGACTCGACTCGAGCAGTTGTGACCACTGACTCGACTCGACTCGAGTATGTACTGAGCACAGCACCGACTCGACTCGACTGGAGTCTGACCAAGTCGTGACTCGAGTCGTTGACATCCCTACCTTGGAGACGCTGGTCTAAAGCCTCAGACTACATGACTACCTTGATCGACTGATGCAACTCGTATTGGATAATTTGTCCCTGCTTAGTTCGAGATCAAATTATTCATTTGTCTTCCTGTCCCTGCTAGCTGCATCTCACCATTGCTCTATGCGTAATTTAATCTTTGAGTCGACTGCACATTTAATGTCCACGTTTCACAGTCATACAATATCACAGATAAAACACACGGAATATGCATCTTACGCTTCACACAAATTGATAACTTGGTTTTAACAGTTACTCAATTCTTCTATCCTGGTTTATATGTCTGCACTTGAAGCATAAGAGGATTATGTCATTACTGAATCGAAGGTAATTAAGTATTCACCATAACAAAAATTATTCATTTCTTTCGAGTTTAAATTTTTGAACATAGAACCACAGAAAATGATTTTAGAGAAATTGGCCTGCCTTATTCCTTTTTCAAGTTTGAATTTTCTACTCTCCTGGTGTAGCCTAATGACAAATGTAACAGTGGACTGTATATTATGTAGCAATTTAATGGATACGCCGTCGATGCCATGAGGTTCAAGTGATTTAAATACTGCAGCTACAGAGACCGCTACCACAGACTCCCCGCAAATATATGAATCGAAGGTTCAGTGGAAGTTCAAATTCATTACTCCCTTTTATAACCTAATTTAAAACTTGTACACAGTCAAATATGTCAAACCAACTACGAGAATCAGTTTGTTCCTTTCTCTTATTAAAATCATTGTCTTGTGCAATAGATTCAATACGATTGATGAATATTTCGTATAAGATTGACAATAAACTATTGAGTTGACAGATCTTCACACATTGCTTTTCTCCTTCCTTGTGTAAGAATAATAATAGCATTATTCCAACTTGAATGTATTTCCTTCTACCTGACTGTGAGGCACACTGTGATTGATTTGGCAAGTCCTTCTTTCACCTTTTCACCTCCCCATTTAAAAATCTTTGCTATAAGTTCAGTTTCTTAAATAGATTTTTCCTTCTTCATCCCTCTTAAATACTGTTCAATTCTTTCATTACGTCTGAAATTTCTACATTATTTTTCTCTCTTTCCTTTTCTTAGTTCTTCAGAGTAGCAGTATAATTCTCCAGAGAAAATTTATATTACTTTTCTATTATTACTAGTTACGATCCCATTAGGTTTCTTGTCAACCATTATCTCCTTTTTTATGCTATGAAGTACTGTTTGGTTTTCTGTAAACTCTTACTTTCCTTGATCGTTTTCTTAAGATTTTTGTGGTACTTTCGTAATCATGCTTAATTTCTTCCTTACGCGTTATTTATTTGGATGGATTCAATGCTCGTTATGCTATTCTCCACTTCTCTTCCACATTAAAATTTAGTTTTCCGTGAAGTTTTCCTTCTATTTCTTAATGCTTGTCAGTACTTCATTTCTACAATTCGTGTCTTTTTAGTGCTCTATTTATTCCAAGGCGATGTATCTACTGCTTAGCTTTATATTGAATTTCTGGCTGTTTTTTCACTAGATTTTCTAGATCTAAAACTGGCGTTTTCCTCTGGTAAACTTCTTTCTGCCTTGTATTATGTTCAGTTTCAACCTACTGCAGAAGTGAGCCAGGCTGATCCAAAGAACTATGCCCACTTTACATAGGTTTCGTGCTCAAAACGCGACGAATTGAAAGCCGTGAGAAATGAAAGTAGTCTTCGTCCTGAGTACTATGATATGTATTTTTTCTTCCGCCAAACATCGGAGAAGCAAGGTACCTTTTTCGGCACTTGAATTTAACACTGAAGTATATTTGTGAGATAACAGTATTTTGCGATTTCTGGAGAAGGGGTAGGAGTTGACCTCAGCTATCTTTTAATATGTTTTAGAGCTACTTAAGCTTCGTCGGACTGGCCTATTATCGTTTTCGGAAAACATCGGGAACTTATGTGCATGAAAGTCTATGCTTCCGGATGAAGACAGGATTAAAGAGAGATGGGCCGAATATTGCGAAACGCTACTGAATGAAGAAAATCCTAGAAAAGTTCTTAACGACGAAACCCCAAATCCTGGACCAACGCCAAGAATAAGCCGAGAAGTAGAAAAATCAGTAAAGAAAATGAAGACCGGAAAAGCTACAGGCCCTGATTGCATACCAGTAGAAGCGTGGAAGAGTTTGGGACCAGAATGTATAGATATTGTATGGGATCTGATGAAAAAAAATCTATGAACAAGAAAAAATGCCGGCTCAGTGGAAAGAGAGTGTTATTGTACCAATTTTTAAGGAGAAGGGAGATATACAAGATTGTGGAAACTATAGAGGAATCAAGCTAATATCACACACGATGAAGAACAATTTGGATTTATGCTAGGAAAAAGTACAACGGATGCAACTTTTATATTAAGACAAACTATGGAAAAGCATCAGGAAAAGCAAAAAGGACTGCATATGGTCTTTATTGATTTGGAGAAGGCCTACGACCGAGTACCACGTCAGGAAGTATGGAGATGCTTGAGGGAGAAAAGAGTGCCGGAAAAATATGTAAGGATAATCCAATGTACCAGGTGTATGCATAGTAGTTTTCGGTTTAACTAAGAGATGGCGCCGGCGAAAAGTACGCAGCGTATTCATTTGACACATACGTCATTTTGATCGTCTGACATTAAGCTACAAACATACTCAAGTTGAGTCCGCCAAACACTAGCGTCTTTGTTTTATCGTTCAGTGATTATGTCGAAGTTTGTGCCTGAAAAAGAACATCTGCGGCACGCATTGCTTGTCTTAATTAATCTAAAGGAAAAGGCTGTTGAAAGTCATCGTGTGCTGGTAGAAACATATGGTGAACACGCTCCATCGATTAGAACATGTGAGACATGGTTTCGACAATTTAAAAGTGGTGATTTCAATGTGAAAAACAGTGCGCGCTCTGGTAGACCACAAAAGTGCGAAAACGAGCAATTACAGGTGTTATTGGAGGATGACCCA
>JAGDQP010014409.1:0-11057 GCA_022664845.1 Lepisma saccharinum | reverse complement strand
AAAAAAACCTGACAAAAACTTATGTATACACCTGGGATGTATACAAGAGGTATACACCCGGTATGTATACCTCTTCAACGAAGACGTTATAACTCAGGATGTGAGAGATGAAGCCCCCTGGTATATGATGTTTGTCGATGATCTTGTACTATGCAATACTAATAGGGCAGAATTTGAAAGGAAAGTAGAGAGTTGGAGGAAGTCTCTGGAAGATAGAAGCCTAAAGATTAGTAGAAAAAATACTGAGTATCTTGAGTTTAACGGAGAAGGAAATGGAAAAGTGATGTTGCAAGAAGAACGATTGAATAAAGTGAAAAGTTTTAAATATTTAGGCTAAATTGTTACTGGGAATGGCGATTTGGACTCTGACATAACACACAAAATGCAAGATTGATGGCGAAATTGGAAGAAAGTAAGTGGCGTTCTGTGCGACCGCAGAATCACGGGAAAGAATAAAGGGATGATTTACAAAACAGTGGTTAGACCAGCAATAATGTACGGAGCAGAAACAAGGCCAATAAAGAAAGCACAAGAAAAGAGATTAGATGTCACCGAAATGAGAATGCTACGCTGGGTGTGTGAGATAACAAGAAGAAACACAGTGAGATATGTAAGAGTAAGAGGCACAACCAAAGTTGAAGAGATATCTAAGAAGATACAAGAAAGAAGACTGCAGTGGTACGGACATGTAATGTGGAGAACAAATGACTACGTAGACAGAAGGGCGATGGCAATGGAAGTGCAGGGCAAGAGGGGTAAAGGGAGGCCAAGGAGGAAATGGATGGATAGGGTTAAGAAGGATCTCGGGGAGAAAGGTTTGTCAGAGGAAGAAGTTCAGGACAGGGCTTTTGGTGAAGACTCATCAGAAACGTCGACCCCACGTAGGTGGGAAAAGACGGGGAGAAAGAAGAAGAATATGCATGGAAGTCTATAGGAGGGAACACTTTGTCGCGATTCTTGGGCCAGGGGTAGTAAGTGACTTAAAGTATGTTTTTATTACTTGTAGAGCTATTTAAGTTTTGTCTAAAGAGCCTATAATCGTTTCCAAAAAGCATCGGGAACTTAAGGGCACTTTAGATGATACAATTTCTCGTACGATCCCTCGTATGCACTCTCATCGTTTACATTCTCTGATCGTGTAAAGTACGGATCGTACGATATTTCATAGCATCTCCGATATGTTCTCTAAATGGAAACGGTCCTATTTTCCAGCGGATTTTTCATACAATCTATGGCAGCGCCCCTACTGGCAATATAGCGTGCTTGCCTATTCGGCTGTTTTGTTATTGATTACAAGACAAATAGAGCATTTCATGTTATTACTTAATGCAGAAATTAGCATGCATAATGGCACAACAATTATTACAGGTATAAAGATCTAAAACAAAGCTTTTCAGAATGTAAAAGGTAAATAATACTGCAGTTTAGCTACTTCTGCTACGGAGCACTGGATATGAGTCAAAATGCTACGTTTTGTGTTCCTGTAGACATAAAAGATACTAAAATGCATGAAAAATATATTTTGCAAATGTGTAGTGTGAAAGTTCCGATGTAATCTAATATCTACTGCTTCTCTTATATAGTGTGCAATGTAGTTTTAAAAAAGTCATTTTCATTGCTTTTCTGGTGCGCAAAGTCTCGAATACCTATGCTGCAGGCAAGATATGTGTGAAAGAGCAGAATGTAGATGGTACTATAGATATGTATCCTTGCAGTCATATTCCCCTCCCTTTCATGATTTTGAATAAGATATACACTTTGCGCATCCGAAATAATGAAATACACTGAACAGTATATTACAGAAGTAGACCTAATGTAGATAGAGTGACGACGTCAAGCCAGAGCTGGTTGTGCAAGCCCATACGTGAGTCAGGTAATTAATCGTACGAACTTATTTTATACAAGTGTCAAGACAGCTGACCCTCCCTATGCATACCCATATACCTTGTGTGTGTCAGAAACATAGGCGGATTTAAGAGAGAGGCCCTGGGGGGGTGGGGGTGGAATTACATTAAAAGCTATTGGTTAGAATGAAACATTGAAAGTCATTCTGAAATGACTGGGGAGCAATCCGCCCATGGACAGAAAGAGTTTTCTGCACCTAGAAACTACTTAAAGCCACACTACTCTTCATTTTTGTATTTTGCATGTATGGTTATAGGAACGTAAAACGTAGCATTTTGATGCGTTTCCAGTGCTCTATGGTAGAGAACTGATTAAACTGCAGTATTACTAACTGGCCCGCACATGTATAAATAGCAGTTATTATATTGCGATTTGTATACTTTTGAAGTGCTGTGTAATGTCACATATCTTATTAACTCAGGAATAGTATAAAAACAATACAGCCTATGACTCCGAACTTATCACAGAAGACTGGGCAAGTTCTTCAACATTATTTGTGTGTCAGCATTGAAATATCTTTATTGAAGTACAGAAGTAAAGCTACAACACTATCGTTACCATTGATACCTAGTAGAAATTAGATGCTCGTGGTAGAATGTGATATTAAGACAAACAGAATTTCTGTTGCCTCAAGATTAACTGTTATTAATATTTTAATTCTTTTCTATTTTTTTAATGAGCTACTTTCACAAGTATCTGTGGCATAATTACCTTAAAAGTCTGAGATGTCAGAATTATAATCTTCAGCAGTTTCATCATTATCCCCTCGTATCGAAAACTTTACAGTGTAAAAAAAAAATATATAAAATATTGTATGATTTATCGTACAAGAAATTGTATCGTCTAAAGAGGCTTAGTGTTTGGGCACTTATGCACATAGAAATCTGTGGGAGGGGAAAGTTTGTCGCAATTTCTCGAGGACTGGTAGGAGATGCCACAACTAGCTTCTCATATGTTGTAGACTTGATCAAGCTTCGTCTAAAGAGCCTATAATCATTGTCAGGAAACAACAGCAACTTAGTGCTTTCAGCACTTATCGATCTGAGCGTTGGCTTAGCATTCAGAGAGGTCGTGGGTTCAATCCCAGCGTCCGGTCATCCTGACTGAAGATTTTCCTCAGTCACACCAGGCAAATACCGATATGGCACCTTCAACATAGGCCCTGGACGACACCTTCCCGAATTCCTTTCCTTCCCCTATCCCGGCCTGAGCTTTAGATGCCTAAAGGTCATAAATAAAATTCAATTCGCTATTATGATGCATCTGAAACTGTGATGCCGGGTAAATTATGAAAGGCCCTGGCCAATACCTTCTCCATCCTCTGCCTACCTCATCCCGCCTGAGCCGAGAATGACAAAAGGCCATAAATAAAGTCAATTTAAATTTAATTCAATGTATCTGAAACTCAAAAAATATATTTTATTGAGATAGTTGTGTATTTGATAGTTATTGTTTCCTTGTCCAATGCTAGTAGAAACATTTTTCAAAGTCCTTTACTTTTTCTAAAATACATGATTTATTTGTCAAAAGCAAATTAATCTGGGAAAGGAGTTTCGTATTTTCTTTTACATCTTTGCATGCTAAAAAGGGAAGGGAGGAGAGCATGTTTTTGTTCTTTCCTTTTAACAACTGAATGTTTATTGCTAGTGACTAATAATCACGTCACAGGGCAAAGGGTAGCCACAATTGGTTGGTGATGGTGGAGGGTGGGGTTTGAAGAGACAAGAAGGTGCTGTTGATTATTTGTTTTCCTTTTGTCACTCCAAAATAATTATGTATTAATGACAGAATATGATGTGACTGGTTTAATAGTACTACTCTTGCAACTGAGCAATTTCTTCTCTCTTTCTATGATCCTGGCTTTCCCTCTCTCCCGTCACAACACTCCAAAATGAAGAATAAAAGAAACAAAAATAAGACATCGTTTGGTAGCCGAAAAATATCTCCACATACGTAGAATTAGGAAAGACTATGATGATGTGTCCATGCCCCAGATATTCGAGATTCGAATATCCAAAACTCGGATCCGGATATCCGATCCGTTTGACCATCCCTAGTAGATAGTATATTTACGCTGTCGAATGCTATCTTGACCGTCTCACCGGACTTCCTGTATCGCTAGTATGTCCAGTCCGTACTTCTCAGTTTCGTATACTACAGTCTGGAGAGCGTCCGTTTGGTATAAAGTTAGTACGTTCCACGTTTCTATCTTAATGTTCTTAATCCTTTTCTTGGCGCTCCCTGAAGCAGTCCCCAGCAGGAGATTCGAATGTGGGACTAGTTTACCCCAGAATATTTTACCCCTGGAGAACCCGTAGAACTAACTATTTGTTACTATTTCTTGACATAATTTAGCAGTGTAGAGTTGTGAGCTCCACGACCTCACAGTAAAGGCAAACATCAAAGATGTCTTCCTCCGTCCATCTCTGAGCCTAGCCGGTGTCATTCATCTTCAGCATCAGAGTGATGATGGAGAAACTGCTTCCCTTCACAATAACGCTTTTTCGGGGTTATCTTACCATAGCCTTTGTAGATGCTTCTACTAAGTGCCAGGCAGCAGTACTGGTTTTGGTCCGCCTCGGAATACTTCCGGTACCCACCATATCTGGTCGGCATTCCTCTATCCGCCATCTGGAAAGGCGGTTGACCAGTAACTCCAACCCGATAGGGTACTAGGAATGAAAAGTACATCTACAAGCATATCCACACGCCGTTTCTGGAAAGGACCCTTCATTCAGGGCTTCAGCAAAACTGAAACTGGCCTAAACCTGAAACTTTTTTTTTTCCACGTTACGGACGGGCGCAAGTTATAGTGCTGTTACCGCCCATACACTTCATTTTATCTTATCTTACCTTTTTTCCACGTCAACTTACATACCCTTCCCCCCCCCCCTTTATCCACTTTCTCCCTAGACTTTCTGCCATTTGTTTTCTTTTCAACGTCAGTACACTATGACAATAAAAAAAAACACGAAATTCACAACGAAAATTATAAACACCCCATAAAAACCCATTTTGGGAATATTTCTGGGAATGTTCTCCTAAAAATGAACACCCGAGCATTTTACGTTATTACGTGTGTGTAGAAACTGGGGAATCGGTCTATTGGTGACGGAAAAGTGACTATGGTTATTGGCACGGAGATTCAAGCACATAGAATAATGGGCGAATTATGCAGGTTAGGTTATATATATACATGAAGTTTGAGGTGTGACAGGTTCCTTTGGGATGTACAGTGAAGATGCCATCGGCTGTGCTGATTGAGTTAGTGGAGAGGTGATAAGGATGAGACAGGTTTTACATCTGGCGCTCTTACATTTGTGGGCTGGACCTGAAGGCAATTAAGAAGAAGGGTTACTGTGGACTTTCTAAGCTTGGGAGGGCGCTGAACAACTAATCTCGGTTTGGTGGGAAAGACTGATCTGGTATCAGACTTCAGATTGGAGTATATGTAAGTGGGAATGCAGAATTCGTTTGATCATGGTTAGTTTAGGACGAAACTGAGTGATCAAGACCATATATATTCAATTATATGTATTATTATAAAGAGAATGAGAGAATGCAAAGTCAAAACTATTTGAACAATGTTAGTTTTGCTAGATGTTACGAGAATTACAAAACAAACAATGTCAACGTCTGTTGTGTACTTTGAATATATGAATTTTGACCTGCAATGTTAGGAAACCTAATTTAATTTCAAAGTAAATTGTGTGAATTTCACTTAGAGAAGAAATATTAGACTGATACTACTAGATAATATAAGAATGATTTCAAGTAATTGTGAGTATCGTAATATTGATTTCCAGTGTATTATTGAAATAAGCATATTGAATGTATCCGCGATACAGAGAAATTTGATGACATGCAACTGATTGAAAATATCAGAACATTACACATTGTATTAAGTTGTTTTCAGTATAAGAAAAGATTCTAAGATTAATAAAGAAACCTGAAAGACAGATATTCAATCATTCCAGAATTGAATTAAGTATGTTTCTTTGCGTTCGTAAGATTTTAGATAAAACCTCTTAACTTTAGTAGTTTGATGTTCTTATTCGGCCACTGTTTTAAGGAAACTAACCTAAAAGAAGAATATCAAAGACTGATGGATTCGGGTTTGTGTTGGGAGCGTGAGTAGGTTGAGTGTGCGTAGCTACACGTGGGATCTGTTTGGTTACGAGGTTAAGTAGGTATCTCAATTGACTAGAGCCAACTGAATGTGTTGGGTGTAAATTTTGTTTGCGGAGGTGGTGGAATTCAGGCATTGTCCTCTGACGGCAAGGGAGAAGGAAATAACTTTTTATGTGGTAAGGATGGGAACTTGAATAATATAAGTATTGTATGTGGTTGGTTGGTTGGTTTTATGTGAACGGAAGTGGTACGGGTGTTGTTTTTCAAAGTGATGTCCGAATCAAGGAATATGACTTCTTTGTTTGAGATGGACCAAGTGAACTGGATAACACAGAATTGGTTCAATTTCTCTAGGAACGTTCTGAGGCTGTCTTCACCATACGGTCAGAGGGTAAAGATGTAAAGGGTACGTCTAATTAACTGACCCAAAGTAGTGAAGTTAACGGTTCGGTTTGCGAAAAATCATGTTCAAGCTTGCCCATGAGGTTGGTATCAGAGGTGGGGGGGCATTATAATGTTTGTTTTCGAAAGTGGAGTTGTTACAAGGTGAGAACTAGATTTGTAGGGGAAGCTGTGGTTGGGATATGAGGTTTAGGCTTCTCCCTTCCGACATAATTCTTGTTACTATAGAATATAGATGTTACTTACTTGTACACCAACATTCTTCATGTACACATTATGAATTATTTCTGAACCGGACACTTAAATTTCATATCCCAAGCAGGGCTTGCCTTCTAAATCTAGTCAACCTAGATCTCACCTCTTACAACTTCTTTCGAAAATAAACATTACCTTCAAATCAATGGGTACTTGAATGGCGCTCTCTGATGCCAACCTCTTCATGGGCAAGTTTGAACAAGATTTCCTACAAACCGAACCGTTAACTCCACTACTTTGGATCTGTTATTTACATGACATTTTTACCCTCTGAGCGCATGGTGAAGTACGTTCCTAGAACAACAGAGCAAATTCCGAGTTGTCCAGTTCACTTAGTCCATCTCATACAAAATCACATTCCTTGATGTGGACATCACTTTGGGAAACAACCCGTACCACTTCCGTTCACATAAAATCAACCAACCACATGTAATACTTGCATTATTTAAGTTCCTATCCTTGCCACAATAAAAAAGCTATTCCTTTCATTTTTGCCTCAGAAGACAACGCCTGAACGCACCACTTTCGCAACCGAAACCTTCACCCAACGCCTCCAAGAGACACTAGGCAACCGAGGTTACCCACTTAACCTCGTAGCCAAACAGATGCGACAAGTAGCCACGCACACTCAGCCTGCTCAAATTCCCAACACCAACCGAATCTACCGACTTTAATCACAATGTTTTCTCCTAAACTAATCAATATTAAACATAACCTACATTCCCACTTACATATACTCGACATCTGACCCCGATACCAGATCAGTCTGTCCCACCAAGCCGAGAATAGTTCTTCAGCACCCTTCCAAGCTTAGAAACATCTTAGTACACATTAACCCCTCTTCCTAATTGCCTTCAGTTCCGGCCCACAAAGGTAGAACCTGTCCTATTCTTATTACGTCACCAACTATCTCGATTTGCACAGCCGATGGCAAGCAAATTCACTCTACAACCCAAAGGAACCAGTCAAACCTCAAACGTCATATATATCCTAACTTTCACACTGTTAATTTCTTATAAATATTGATGCATACACGTATATACGTATATTGATATGATGTAATCTACTGGATGTTGATTTTCAAATTCCAGGTTTTTTCCAGGTCTATTTTTCTTCTTTTTTCAGGTCATTAATTTATAATATTTTCTTTTTACTGCACATTATTCTTGTGGGGGAATTGCCAGTTACTTTATTTACACAAATTCTTTTATACCATATATTATTAATTTATAAAGTTTTTCTTCTTGCAAATAAACAAAGTATGTTTATTTTAGCAATTACCCGACTAACAAGGAACATACCGGAAGTGACACACTCACATTTGAATGAAACTTTCACAATTGATAGTTTTCAACGTGAAAAGAAATAGTGTAAAGCTCCTACGTTTCGCAATTTCCTCTAGAAGGAGCTAGAGGATTGGAAAGTTTTGTGATTTCCTTGTAAAATGTATTGGGTGATTCAAATGTGGACCATATAATTTCTATAGATTTGACGCAACATGAACGTACCCATATCAAACGTGAATAAGATGAAATACCGCATCTCTGATGCATGCTATTCTCCGTCCGCCATCTTGGATTCCACTTATTATTTTTCAAATGGCAATATGGGCAAGTGACATATCAAATACACCTGCAATTTTCTCAAAACGTCACTGGTGACATTAGATTTACTGCACTTCTAACCGTTCTCAAGTTTTTGCCTGTTACATTTTATATTTGGTATGTATTGAACTCTCCATATTGTTGCAATTTGTTTCCTGTTCGAATAAAAGAATTATGGAGGCTAAGGATTATCAAAAATATTGTATGTACACTCTACAGGTAATCACAGATGTGTTAAAATTCGAAATATGTTAATCTCGAATAAAGTGGAACCCTAAGAAAAGAGTATCTCAGTAAATTGGTTGGTCATAGTATTTGCACTATTCTACATATAATCTAATCTCACAAAAAACTAGACACACTTAAATTACATCTCAACGACGGCCTGAAGATGGAACGAGAGTCCTTCCGAACCTATCCCATTTATATTGAAGTAATTACTTAAGAGGAAGACATTAAAGACTTTATTTTAAGAGAAGTCGTAATAATTGTCTTTTGTGCGTTTAAAGTGGCTTTATTTGAATTCAGATACTTGACAAAATATATACTGAAGTTAAGGTAATATCGAAACTTAGTTTAACATCAGTCCCAAAGTACATAAACACATTAATCCAATTAGAAAATAAGAGGCATGCATGATCAGAGGATAAGAGAAAAATGAAACTAGGAATAAAAGAGCATCAATCGGAAATTAGTATGCCTGATATAAGCTCGGGTACCTTCGGGATAGTCACACTTGTACTCACAAGAAGTCTGAGAGTCCCTGAGAAGCTTCTTACAAAAAATACTTACTGCATGCCTCATTCTGTGACCTTAAATTTACAAATTCAATAAAATTTATTCTAAATGTTTACAGAGCGAAATTAATAAAGCGAAAATTTAAGTTAAAAATAATAACTTAAAAAAAAAAATCCAGGTTTTTACTTGAATTCCAGGCTTTTTCCAGCTTTTCCAAGTCCAAAATTAAATTCCTGGCTAATTTCAGGTTTTCAAGGATTTGCAGGTCAGTAGACACCCTACTAATCTAACGCTGAGCAGCTGAAATATGCGATTACAGTTTACCAAATTTCTTCACATGTATGTCGCATGCATTCATAACAATCTATCTGATGCCGAGTATCAAATGATTCATAATCAATAGTTTCTGACATCTTAATACCAATACATACATAATGACATTACAACACAAAAATAGCATGCGACTGAACAACACAAACTCTGAAGTTTGTTGATCATTGTTAACCATATTGATGGTATTCCGAATTACTCTATTTCAATATTATGGCATTTGTATCGTCTGCATATAAGATACGTTTAGCTTGTGTAATTTCGTCAGGCATATAATTTATGTAAAGAAGAAACAGTATTGGTCCTAGGATTGATTCTTGTGGGACACCGACATTAATAAATTGAGGCTTTGATCTGTGGTGAGTAACATATTTCGAGTCTTCATTAAAGTGCAAGACCTCTACAATTTGTGTTCTGTCTGAGATAAGATTCCAACCACGCTAAAGGAATGCCCCTAATACCGTATCTATACATTTGGTTTAATAGAATGTTATGATCAACGCAATCAAATGCCTTCGTCAAATCGCAGAAGACACCAAGAGGATAGTATTTCGTGTCCATTGCATGAACGAAGTTTATAACGAAGTCATATATAGCAGTTTGAGTTGACTTTCCTTTCAGAAATCCATTTTGAGATGATCATACAATATTGTTGCATTCCAAATGCTGGTTTAACTTATAAAGGAAGGCATTTTTAAATGCCTTAGATAACAATGACGTAGGAGAAATTGGCCAATAATTATCCACTTTGTCCTTGCTTCCCTTTTTATGTAATGGTTTTACGAAAGATAATTTTAACTTTGCAGAAAATGTACCATGCGTAAAAGAAAACAGTGTTTATAGTTCAGCTTCAGCAAGTACTTTCCTCTTCTTTTCTTCCAAGATCTTCATTTGTTCTGTTCTTCGTTTCTCCAACATCATAGTTTTCTCATATTCCTGTTTCTCCTTTTACTTCTGCTCAAGCCTTTCGTGGTATCTCGCTCGTGCATTCTCACATAATGCACCATATATCCTTTGTAATTTCTACCTTCTCAACACCACCAGCATTTTTATTCCTTCCCACATCAATCTCTGTGCCACAAGTGAGTCTTCAGATAGATTTTCAATTAAGCATTCGCTATTTACTGAAAATCCTCTTTCAACAGCAGCATTACCGTGTGAAAGTACGAATATCTTTCAAAGGAATGGCACGAGTTCTGATTCACAAGATGCAATAACACTTCTTCAGAATGTATCAAGTAGGGTTGTCAGTGAGTAATTTTTCGCCTCTTCAAGTAACATTGGATCAGAACATAGAATTTTGAATTCTGTTTCTACTCGATCAGCGCACATTCCAAGAATTTACTTGTTTTCAACAAACGTCTTAAGGCAAGAACAAAGTCGTTTCTTAGCAATTTCTGGGCTTCTAGATAGTACATTGGGATCACAGAACGCCAGACTTCTGGTGAACTGAAATTTCAAAGGAGTCTTTTCAAGTAAGTTTGTGCAAAATGTTTGCAGACACTTTTTGACAATTCTGTTTGAAAAGAACGATACCGTTCGAGGAAACATTCTCTACTTGTTTATTAGCATTACGAACGCCATATCCCAAGTTGACATTTCTTGCACCAACCAAGTTTTCGGAGTCTCTTACATTAATCTTAGTGATATTTATATTTTTAACCATTACATCATGTTTAACGGATCTATTCA
>JAGDQP010014408.1:17679-45287 GCA_022664845.1 Lepisma saccharinum | reverse complement strand
TATCGTGTAATAGACGGTACGATACTTGTCTGTTCCTCTACTTCAATTTTCGCTTCTTTGTCACTGCTTGATGCATTAGCTGTATGCGCCTTCTTACTAACATCAGTGACGTTCTCTTCGCTCTGTCTCTTCTGTCTCTTTCTTTCTTTCTGCGAAGGCGACTTGTTAGGATGTGGTGGAGCCATGATGAATGTTAGCCGTAAATGCCCACACTTCTCCGTCTTCGTTCTGAGGAGCCAACGAGGCTGCCGGGTACTACCCTCATCACCCTTGTCAGCAAGCTGGAAATCGAGGCGAAGTCCAATGACTTGGCGTCGAAATCACTTGTACTCCCGACTGATGGATACTTGGGACACCCACTCCCCCGAGTGTTGGCGAGACCAAAGGTCCGAAGAGCTCCCCAATGGCGCACTTCCCAGTCTCAACGAGCTAGACCATCCAAGAATCTGCTGTCAAGAACTAGGCGCTATCCAATGGTTCCGCCCCCTTTCCCCTGGGCCCAGGGGCCATCGTCAATGCAAATACATCCTGTCACATCCTTGGTCTTTGCGCGGAGGAGCAACTCACAGCACAAGAGGAGATGAAATAATGAGTCATCAATGGATGAAAGATGGGGTGAATGTAAATGAAATCCTCTCGGCTGGTCCTCCTTTCAGGCAGCGTAGATGGTTAGCTGCGAGGGCTGATTGCAGCGAGCAAAAGCCAGCTGGACGATGGGGTCGCCAATTCCCTACGCCGTATACGAACAGCGATGGTCTGCTGCTCGGGCTATGTGATGATGCATCACGTTGCGGCCCGTAGGCCTGCGATGAGGTCGCCAATCCCCTACGCTAGTGGGAAGTAAAAATTCTCAATAGATAAGCACTTTGGCCCTGCTATTGGACTTCCCATAGGCAGCAACGATGTTAGCAGCTGCCAGGGCTGATTGCAGCCAGTAAAACTGACTGGGCGATGGGGGCGCCACTTCCCGACGCCGGGGAAACTGCCAGGAAAACAAAAACTTCATGTATTTGCTTCTATGATTACATTGCCCGATCTCTTTCTTGTGTTTATGAGGAAAGAGACAGTAGTGACTAACTGTGTAGATTTGATAATTATTTCTTATTCGGTGCTTGGAGTTTATGTAGGGTGGTAGAACTTATTAGGTACTCTTAGTGTTGTAAATAGAAAAAAAAAGTTCGTATTTTCTAACACTTCCTTTTTTTTTCTTAAAAAAAAATGAACCTTCTTTTTTTTTCTAAATTTCGTTTTTTTTTCTAGGCAACAATTTGTAATACTGCTAACGTCTCTTTAAGCAAAAAATAAGAAGTATTATAACATAATTAAACCTTAGATTACAAATATTCTGTAGTTTTTCGTGAGATATTCCGGGTTGCTCAGCTCTCAGTGTTGCCAAGTTTAAAAATCATTTTTTTATTTTTTATCGTATCTGCTCCAAACTTACGTTAAACATCATTCAACACAATAGAAGAAAGTTTTGGTGTTCCCGACCTCAATCACCCTAGTCGCCAGTGTTGCCAACCTATTTAATAATCAACTTATAGAAATGCCTTTATTAATACAAATATACAATTTGACATGTATGTTCATTAGGTACTGGGACAGGTCATACAAGCATTCCAGGCATCGTTGTTGGTAAGGTTGCCAAACGATTAAAAAAATCTATACTTCATATTTGTTACCGTTGAACGTATCCGTATTGATTTATACCAAATTCGACATGTGCATTAGGTACTGGTATAGTTTATACGGATACTTCCGGCGCAGCAGTTATCAGTGCTGCCAACCAATTTGAGAAAATAAAATGTTTAATTGCTTCCATATCGTTGAACGCATTGGGACCAAACTTTGTATTTATGTACTGGGACGCGTCATAGAGGTACTTCAGGTCCCACAGTTGACAGTGTTCCTAATCAATTTTAAAAATTAAATATTTCCTACTTCCATTCAGTCCAACGTATCCACACCAAGCTTTGAGAATACATTTTCGACACTTTCGGAACATACTGTGATTGTTCTCTATACCCAAACACCCAAGTGTTAGCCTTGCCACCCTATTTTAAAGTTCAAATTTTCAAATGGCCACCATACTGTTACGTGCCGATAGCTATTCCTGGGCCTAGGTCTACACTTTCAAAAAAAGCCCGTGGGAAGCCGCGGGACATACCTACGATATGATATGCTTTGAAATAATACTTCTCAGAGCCCTATTGCAACAGACTCATTAGAAGAAACCTATATGTTGTTGCTTGTTAATAAGAGTATGCATGTATACATCTCTTTTGAAATATGCACATAACATAAAATATTTTTTGTTACACTGTCTCTGTCTGTATATATTTTCAAGGTAGAGCAATACCACCAAGCTTTTATAGTGAAACACAATATACTAATAAACGCAAACATATCTCTGCCCTTGAATAGAAGCAGGTTATTTCTTGGGATTTTGAGCTACAGATAATTTAATTTTGCGGACGATAATTATGATAAAAAAGACTGCAAGAGAGAAAAGGAACTGAGGCGGCTTCCTTCGTAGGCCAATGGCCTTCGTTACACTTTTGTCGTGTCAGAGCGGAGGCGTTTCTTCGAACTTTGAAGCGATTTTTCTCCATCGTTAATTAATTCCGCAGATTAAAAGTTTCTGTTTCCGGGTTTCTTTGGATATTCTATCGAATCATTTTCGCTAAGCATTTTCAGAAATGAAATTTACAAAATCGTAATGGTTCCTTGGCAGTTTATCTTAGTGCTTTGTAAGAAAATAAACCAAACCATGTGGTTTTGAGACGAAAGTTACTATTTGAAGGACGGACGTCGCCAGGAATTTTCCTAAGGGGGGGGGGATACTAAGAGCACACAATCTTTATATAAATGCGTGTTTTTGCGTGTGTCACTTTCTCAGATATGGGAGAAGTTTGCAGATGAATCATGAAGAGGAGCATATTATATTTATTTATTTATTGCAGAACGTTTATTAGACTACAGTTTACAATTTTCTTAAACGCTATCTTCTGAAAAGTTAGGCCTTTTCCCCTTTTGATAAAATTATTGTTTGTATTGGTAAAGCATGAGAGTACCAACTTCGGAATTTATGACAGAGTGGAAATTGAAGCGTGAAATTCTGAGATACCTTTAAATACTTCCCGAAACCATATTTCTTTCCTACTTTCTAGGGAAGAACTTAGCTTGCTGAATTATATATAATAATATAAAAATGAAATAATCATAATTTTCAAATTAAAGAATTGAAATCTGAACTCTGAACTCAGAAAACAGTACAAAATTTTCTAAAAATGACTTATCATTAACATTTCAAATAGTAGCATTTTCGAAATGTTAATGATAACAGTAACATAGTAACCGGACAGCAACATTTTCGAATAGTAAGGATAGCCATATATATTGGTTAGTTATTTTAAAACTGATCCACAGCAGTTATTTTAGAACTGATAAACCCACTGACGACGGTCAATCAAATTGTTTCGTAGGAGCTACAGAAAGTTCATCACTTGCAAGTATTTTGAATTTTCACGGCACGAAACGAATGGGAATTCGCTCTAATGATTGTACAGATGACTAGTGTTAGAAATATATTGAGCCTTAAATCATTTTTTAATATATGTTTTCATTAACGACATTGGTCTACTGTTAGATAACTTTAAACTAGTGACTCGCTACTTCCTGGCCATCGTTTAGCTACAGATGAAGTAACACTAAAAACTGAACAAGCCAAGAGGAAAGGGGCCAACTTCAGATCCGTTTTGTGACTGAGTGGTTCAGTGGTAGAGCGCTACCTCGGTTCGGTCTCGGCTCGTCCATGTGTTTTGTGGTGGACAAATACCATGCGCCTGGGTATTCTCGGGTTCCTGCTGTTTCCTCCCACTTTTTCATTCCTTCAATGCTCCCATCATCATCCATTCCACTTGTTGCGTAAAGGCCTATAAAATTAAAATTTAGATTCTTTTTTCGAACCCTTGGTAATCAGGCTCAATTTTTAATATATTTAAAAAAAAAAAATATGGACAAATTACTATCAAAATGGGATTTTAGAAAGTGGGCTAGATAATACTTAAGAACATCTATGAAATGAACTAATTCACAATTTGAGGATACTAGTTCATCTCATAAATGCTAATAAATATTAGATAGGCTTCGTTTCAAAATTTCAGTATTGTTCTTGATTTGCTCGGTTCTTTTTTAAAAAACAAGACTTAAAATAGCAGGTGTGGGTGCTAAGATTAGGGCCTCTAAATGATTACTAGAAAAACGTGTTTTTTAAGATTGGCATATCCGTGCTTTTTAAACTTTGTACGAGTATGTAAATTTGTGTGTTTGTGTTTTGTGTGAGTGTTAAATACTTTTTTATTTGCTTTCTAGAAGAAATGCACACCTCTCCTATTTTTATGGAGGATGGCATCACGAATAACATAAAAAACGAGTACGTTCAGCGAAATAAAATTACATGACCGTACAATAATTGCCATTAGTGTTTTTACTTTCGATGTTTTTACAAAGTTTGTTTTGTGGGTATAAATTGGCGTATTTGTGATTACACAAATTAAAATGAATATGGTAATAAATCTGGAAATTTAGCAGTAGTATCCCAAGTAGTATATGTAATACATGCAGTGAAAAAGCATAAAAGCATACACCAGATGAATGAAAATAGAATAGCAAAAATCTGAAGTCCAGGAGGAGGTCAACTGCCTCCCTTACTACTCTTGCCAACGCCCTTGATATAAAGGTCAACACTTCAAAATCTACTTCGTTTTGTCCATTCGCCCTTTTCGATTCATTTTCGTAGTCACATTAGGACAATGATTGGATAGTACCTTAAATAAAGGACTGCTACATTTCCTTCCCACTTCCCACGGAAACTGTAACAAAATCAACGTCAATGACGAGCTAGGTAAGATTTCTCAAGCTAAGAAAAATGTATTTCAATGTTATATTGAATTTCTCGGAAAATTAGAGATGAGTATGAATTTTTGGCAAGGGTGTATGAAACTGGTTCACCCTTATAAGATGCATTAATATTTTTTGTTTTTCTTGTGCACAAGAATGAATTATGGTGTAAATTTTGCTTACACTTAATTTCTTACCTGAATACTTAAGTATTAATACTCGAGGTGGGCCAGTTATTTTCTAATTCGTTAAGATAAAAAATGAAATCTCAAGCCCCCTGTGAGGATCGAACTCACGACCCCTGGTTTACAAGACCAGTGCTCTAGCCACTGAGCTAAGGAGGCAACTACACACCCGCCGACTTGTAACTACTGATATTCCATTGTGTGATATCTTTTATCATTTTGCAGCCATGTGGAACGTTGGCATGTTGAGTCTGATGTCAACCATCATTATGAGCAAATGTTTCATGACCTTGGTTGTTATTCAGCCGGAAATTTATGACTGATTATCGTGATGTTGTGATAATCTTGAGATAGCTTTCCAGTTTCAAAGAGTGTTGAGTTGACGTGGGTTAGGATTTGTTGACACATGATAGATTTTTAAACTCTATTACCCTATCTTAATAAACTAATAGAGGCCTACTGTAGCCCACCAGTGCAGTGATTCACACATTTAATCTTTAGTTCATACTCATTACATTCTTTTCTTTAGTTCCCAATGGTCCGTGGTGTCCTCCAGTCTAGCAACGTTAATTTAACTTATTACCCGACATCATACAATGATGAAATTTTGCACAGCGGCGTTAAGTCGGGTGACAATACAATATTCCATTGTTACTTTCATCTCTCTCTCTTTCTATCTATCTATCTATCTATCTATCTATCTATCTATCTATCTATCTATCTATCTATCTATCTATCTATCTATCTATCTATCTATCTATCTATCTATCTAATCATATTCAGCCGTTTTCTATCCACTGCTCGATGAAGGCCTTCCCTTTTCTTTCCACATATCTCGGTCTGCTACTATCCTCATCCATGTAGCTCCTGAAAAATGCTTGATTTCATCTACCCATCTTGCAATAGGGCGTCCTCTCGGTCGTTTCTTTTCTCTAGGAATCCAATGTAGTACATTTGTCGTCCACCTTCCATCTGTTCGTCTAGTTATGTGACCGGCCCATTTCCACTTCAGCTTATTCGCAGTCTTGATTACATCCTCTACCTTTGTTTGTGTGCGAATCCATTCACTTGTGTTCCTGTCCCTCCTGGTTATTCCTAGCATGCATCTCTCCATTGCTCTTTGTGTGACTCTCAATCTTTGAGTCGTTTGCGCATTCAATGTTCACGTTTCACAGCCGTACATCATCACAGGTAAGACACATTGATTATAAACTTTACGCTTCAGACACATTGGAAGTTTGCTTTTGAAAATAAAGTGTAGTCTTCCAAACGAACTCCACGCCATTTTACATCTTCTATTTATTTCATCAGTCAACTCGGCATTCGATGTTTTGACTTTTGAGCTGCCCTAGGTAAACATACTCATCAACTATGCCTATCGTCTCTATGACTTTTGTTTTACTTAAATTCATTTTAAGGCCTATTTTCGAACTCTTATTGCTCAGTTCTTTCATTCTCGTTTGTAGTTCTTCTGCACTTGAAGCAAACAGGACTATATCATTAGCGAACCGTAGGTGATGAAGATATTCACCATTAATTTTAATTCCAACTTCATCCCAGTTTAAATTTTGGAACACTCTCTCCAGGACCGCAGAAAACAATTTTGGAGAAATTGAATCTCCTTAAGCTTACCCCCTTTCCAAATTTAAATTTTTCACTTTCTTGATGTAGTCTATTGACATACGTGCCAGTCGAATAAATGTTTCGCACTAGCTTGATGTATGCATTTTCGATGCCTTGATATTCAAGTGATTTAAGTACTGCTGACAAGGAGACCGAATCGAAAGCTTTTTCGAAATCTACAAACCCCAAACATAGTGGAAGTTCATATTTATCAGTCCTTTCCATAACTTCCTCCAGTGTTCGTATGTGGTCCATTGTGCTAAATCCAGGACGAAATCCGGCTTGTTTCCTTCCCTGGTTAAAATCCAAGTCCCGTTCAATACGATTTAAAATAGCTTTGGTGAACATTTTGTATGTAACTGACAGTAAACTAATTGGTCTGTAGTTTTCGACTAGTTCTTTGTCCCCTCTCTTGTACAACAAACTTATAACAGCATTATTCCAACTTGAGGGCATTTCTCTCTTCCTCGGGCACATTGAGAATAATTTTGCAAGTTCCTCTTTCATGTTTTCTCCTCCCCACTTAAACATCTCTGCTGTGAGTCCATCTTCTCCTGGTGATTTTCTGTTCTTCATCCCTCGAAGTACTTTATCCACGTCTTCTTTCATAACATCTGGGACATCTACATCATTTTCTTCTGAATCTTCCTTTCCTAGCTTTTGTTCGGAGTAGTACAATTTTCTGTACTACCGCACAGAACGGTACTACTAATTCTGTACTACCGCACGTGGATTAAACGGTTTTATCAAGGTTTAATCAACGTGTGTGTTACTGGGGGAGGTTGTTTCTCTTTCTAAACACAGGAAAACTCTTTTCTAACTTAACAACGAAGAAACACACTAAGTTAAATAAGCCTACACCATATTACGCAGATATTTGTATTACAGTCAACCGAACAACTTGAAACATTTTCTTTGTGTCCCGTTATGTGTTTTAAATTCGTCTGTTCGATATATGCACTAAGGTAAGAATACGCATAATTCATTTTCATGAATTTAATCTCCAGTTTATTCCATCGAAATTTCTTTTTAGGATCTCTCTACATCAACAGTCACGTACATTTAATCAAGTTTAACATTATCGATAGGTTTTTTTTTTTTAGATATTAATTGCTAACCAGTAATGATGAAAGTGTACTTATGAAGAACAATAAAACGTACACTCGATCCAAAAAGAAAATGTATTGCTACATTTTAAAATCATGTCTTGTACTCCTCAAATGACTCATTTTTATATATTTTTTTATACTTTTATACTTCGGAACAGTATTTGAAAACAATTTCTATAACTGTTTTACAGCTTTTCGCACAACTCAGAGCGTACCAGAAAGAGGTTTTGCTAGACCAGAAAGATGGGAAAACGGTTGACGGGGAGTGGGAAAAAAAGCTGGATCGCCTCGGTGATTGTATATGTCTTTAATTGAGTTAGAAAAAATAGCATATTCTTCACCTTTCTTGGCTTATACGATTATACGAATTCCATATTAAAAATTATTGACTTGGAGCTTACCGGGACATATGACCTAAATGTGAACAAGAGTTATCCTGAGATATTAAATGCAAAGGAAGCATTGAAAACTTCTTTTTTCTCCGAGAGACATCATAAACTTTTCACTCTTTTTGTATACATCTTGAGCATCAACTCGAGATACTTTCTGAAAAGATGTATTCCAAAATGGAAACTACGTATGTTTTACAATTAAGAGTTTTTAACAATTAAATGCGAGATTTTTTTTTAGAATGAATGAAGAAACGTCACTCTAGGAAGAAGTGATACACAAAGTGAAACCTTCGAAAGGGAAAATGTAAACCAAATTCAAAAGTGTTATAAGTAAACATTGAAAAAAAAAGTATTTGAGAGAAAAGGAGTATAGGAATTAAGAAGGAAACAAAACCTGGTTAGGACACGGTGTACAAATTGTGCCTTGAATGATGGAATTGATTCTAAGATTAGATGAAAACGAGAAACAAGATGATGGATGTAATCTACTTACAATGGAATTAAGAAAGAAAATTAGTCAGCTACAACAGAAAAGGGATCGCGGTTGAGAAGATGAAACTTGTTTCGAAAAAACTATCAGTATCCGCAGGTTAATCTGACTCGGCTAAACATGAAGATGAGATAGGACATCAATCGATAACGAAAGATCCAAAATTGCGACCTTGTTCCTGTAGCACATATTTAGATCTATTGTTTTATGAACACTACTTCAACAATCTATGTGTTGTCTGAATTGCAAATTTGGTTATCGAACATATCAATATCGCTGGTGAATCGAATAGCAAACAATATATCGAATATTAAATATCATTCGAAAAAGCTTTTAAAATCCAGTAACGTTCATATCGAAAAATCGTTAAAAATTGAGTAAGTTTCATAATGAAAATGGAAAACTGTTGATATCGAAAAAACATTGAAATCTGAGAATTATTTACATCTAAAAATAAGCGGAATTGAATCCATTTCATATAAAAAAATAGTTAAAATCCAACAACAATAATATTGAAATACTATTGACTATAGATATTCGATATTTAGATTTCCAATTTTTTAAATCTCTATTTGGATCTACCGAAAAATGTACACTTCTACTTCTAATGCCACTTCTACTTTGTCCACTTTAACTTTTGAGCCATGCAGGCCGTAGACATGAAAGTTCGTTCGTAGGTTAATAAAGAAATGATAAAACATAGATTTGAATTTCAATTTAACTTTTAATGCCTTTAGGTAACTTTGGTTCAGGCTGATAAAACGTAGATGCACGTTAGTGAATTCAGTCTTGACCTGATTTGAAAATCTTGGATAAACTACAGCATAAGCTTCCATCTCTCCCCACTAGGAAGCACCAATTCAAGTCACTTAGACAGGGTCATGTTCCCTTTTATTAAAGTTATTTATTGGGTATAATCCAATGAATCCCATTAATGCACACATTATAGTTAGTCTTCACACAAGAAGAAAGGAAAAATGTTTGTCATGAGGAAAAAGAGCAATAGAACAACAGAACAAATGGATTTTCCAGGAATTCAAAGCAATTGTATTCAGGTACTTGCATTTCACAGGTGTGGCTTCCATCATAGTTCAGTTTTGTTTTCATTTTTCCTTTTCTTTTGTTCTCCCCTTTCCCGACAAATATGGCGAGCAAAACAATGACATCATCATCATCGTCATCATCTCCACAACAATATTCCTCTTAACCTCCTCTACAAAATACCGTTTCGTGCTGTCTGTAACCTGAACGTGAAAGGCCTCTCTCGGAGAGTCAAACCACAAGATAGTTACTTTGTTGAGAAGATAGAGAAAGTATTCTTTTGGAATATTATTGATGCTTTGTTTGTCCTCTGACTTAACCTTATCCCACGCTTATTTACAAAATCTTCTCTCTCTCTCTCTCTCTCGCTCTCTCTCCCTTGTGTAACGAAAACGCACACGCATATTATTTCATAGTCTTCTACACACACACACATACAGCCAATTTGCATGTAAATATTATACATGTACACTCCAGGCCTGTCTCAGCTCAGTACAATCCAAAAGTTCTTTCATTTCTTTAACGTGGAAGGACGGGGAAGCTAATTGAGTATGTTTACAGTGCACACCCTTTTTGAGGAACAACAAGGTGCGTGTCTTCCATATGGGTCTAAACTTCAATGGACTTTTCAGCTTTAGAATGTCGTTGTGGTCCATAGTGATTGCCAAGTGCCAACCCATCTCTTTGCTATAATGTTTCTTCCATTTTTGAACACAAGGACGAGTTATGTTTGCTCATTAAATTTCAGTTTCTCTATTTTCATTAGGACAAACTTACTTAGCTGTGCAATTAGATATGCCTTCCAATATGGAATCCTTTAACTATCTATCAAATATTCCTGATAGGTTAAGGACAAACTATTTTCATTATACTTTCTTACATGTAAATACAACATTGTAATCAATTAGTTTCATTTTCTACTTCAAAGCATGAGTACATGAAAGTAAAAATTAGTATTTAATATTTCTTTTCAAAAAATCATAGCTTAACTTTAAGTAAGCTGAAAATATTCAAACCCATGATTATATCTGGTGTAGTAAAAAGTAATCCATTATTTTGCCAATAGATGGCTTCAGTGATCTGTATCTCGCGTTGTATAAGTCCGATCGGGTTCAACGAGATGGCGTTCAAACGATAAGATTGCGTACTACAAACACTGTTCAGATAGTTGTGATGAGTTGACTCAGTGTTGTGTGAGCGCGCGTCAAAATGGACACTAGCAAAGAGAAAATACGCTATATTTTACAGTTTTTCTTCGATAAAGGCGAAAACGCAAGCCAGGCGGCTGCAAATGTGAATAGTGTTTATGGTCCTGATACTGTAACAGCCAATCACGCGCAATTTTGGTTTCGTCTATTCCGTTCCGGTAATTTTGACGTCAAAGATGTACCACGCACTGGAAGGCCACGTGTCGAAAATGTCGATAAAATCATGGACATTGTCGCGTCCGACCGTCATGTAAGCACTGTTTCGATTGCCCAAGAGCTAAACATTGCACAAAAAACCGTGTGGAACCATTTGCATAAGGCTGGATACAAAAAGAAGCTTGATGTATGGGTGCCACACGAGTTAACGCAAAAAAACCTCATGGACCGAATTTCCATCTGCGAATCGCTGCTGAATCGCAACAAAAGCGACCCATTTCTGAAGCGGTTGGTGACTGGTGATGAAAAGTGGATCACTTACGACAACGTCACGCGAAAACGGTCGTGGTCGAAGCGCGGTGCGCCGGCGCAAACGGTGCCCAAGCCAGGATTGACGGCCAGGAAGGTTTTGCTGTGTGTTTGGTGGGATTGGCAGGGAATTATCTACTATGAGCTGCTCCCCTACGGCCAAACCCTTAACTCGGAACTATACTGTCAACAATTGGACAGTCTGAAGGCAGCAATCGCCCAGAAGCGGCCAGCTTTGGCCAATAGGAGAGGCATTGTGTTCCACCAGGACAACGCCAGGCCACACACATCGATAGTGACTCGCCAGAAGCTCCGGGAGCTTGGTTGGGAGGTTCTTATGCATCCACCTTATAGTCCGGACCTGGCACTGAGTGATTACCATCTGTTCCTGTCCATGGCGAACACGTTTGCTGGTGAAAAATTCGCGTCAAGAGAGGCTTGTGAAAATAGACTGTCTCAATTTTTGACCAATAGGGACAAGGGCTTCTATGAGAGAGACCTTCCAAATGGCAACACGTTATCGAACAAAACGGCGCATATGTGACCTAAATCGGATCATTCTAACTATGGTAAGTCATGTCATGCAAAAATAATGGATTACTTTTTACTACACCAGATATCTAAAGATTCGGGTAGATGATTAATGGGTACGATCAGACATGGAAAAGGTACTGCTTAAAAGTGTCTGATACAAGATACGGATACACGATACTTTATTAAAAGGAAGTAAAAAGTGAAATATACCGATACTCTTCAAAAGTATCTTGGTATTTCACCGATACTTCACATGGTTCCCTTGACGAACGCAAATCTAAAATAAACAGTAGTAAAAAAGAGCTGCATCTACTAGTAATAAAACTAATATCAAAAGACAAATACACTGTAAAAAGTGGAAACACGACACGGATGAATGTTACTCCGCTTTATGGAGAAACGAAAGTCGAAAATTAGCGTTTTGTTGTATTTACTCTTAAATGTGGATATAGTGGAAAGACTGGTAACCTTAACTCCATTTTAAAGTTGAACATTTTCTTTGTCATGGCTTTACATTAACTGAAAATTGGCTGAAACTGGCCAAAGTGTTTCGTCGGTGAACGTTCAACTTATTTTACGCTTAAAATTCGTTCATTCCCTCATCGAAGTGTAAGCTAAACTGGCCGTTTTGAGATTACGTACTTTTGTGGATGAAGTTTAAGCCTTGGTTGGATATTTTATAATCCAATAACAGGAGTAAAGTTACTTGCTTGTAACTGAACGCCCCACCATTTTGAGTGTTTCTGTTGCTTTTACACTGTCAACAGTAAACAATTGACTGGTGGATCGAGAACGATATGATTGCATTGTCGGAAAGAGGAATTAAGTTAGGTATAAATCTTTACACAGTAGCAAACTTCTCTCCTTTTTTTTCAGACATTCTTCGTAGTAAAATCTACATGTTAATCATTAACCTCCTTCGCAGTAAAATCCCAGCTACGAATATCACTCGGAAAGCCATAAACACCAACTGCCATCGTAGCTAAGTGGCGAGAGCATCTGATTAGTGTGCTAGTGGACCCTGCATCGAAACCCGACTACCTGAACTTTTTTCTTTTTTTTTCTTTTAAAAAAAATAAATTTTAAATTTCAAAGGAACATTACATTTTCTTCTTTTCTACTTTCAAAACATGTTCTGCTTCATTGAAATACGTTGGAAAAGACATGTATGAGCATTTTGAAACTTTACAGAGAGTAAAACGTTCAACCGAAAACTGGCTGAATGTAGGTTAATCCAAAAAGTGGAGGGAGCTCAGCTGCTTCCATTTTTGGATGAACGTTGTGTCTCCTACTTTTACAGTGTACTGGCAATGAAACCATAAATAATATAGTTTAATTATATATCAAACACAGATGAAACAAAGGCATATCTTGTGGGATACTGCAGTTTTATTTCAAAAACAGTGAATGTTTATACAGGTTCTTTGGATGGAATTTTAGTAGCAAATTATCCAACATTTTATCAGGCAACTACCCTCTTCTGTAGTGGAAAACTTCTATTACTGCACTGAACAGTCTTTCCACTGCTTCACTAGACGGAACAACGGTATTTTATTTGATAAAGATGTTCTTTATCACAGAAATGAGTTCCAAAAATTCAACATTTTCCCTCAAAAACTAGGTCAACAGATCTTCTTGTGAAACACTTCAAACAAAATCGAAAAATCCACCTTCCTCCTTTTGGAAAATGTGACTTCTTTTCTATTGATGTTGCTAGCTCATATCAGAACATTCGCGACTGACACCTAGAATAGGTGGCGTTCTTTCTCTTGGATCCTTCAACGAATGGATTGATTTGTTCAGGAAGTATCGTACAAAGCATCGCTTATACCGATAGTCGATACCGCTTAAAAGTATCGAGTACTTCGATGCAGTTGCTTTTTTCTCGAAATATCGATTATTTGACAAAAAAAATTTTTTGTACGCGATACTGCATGTCTGAGTACAATACTAATTAATCTTTCATAGTTATGCTTTATATTGCAAGATAGTGAATTGCACATAAGTTGGTCACAGTACTTAGTCGAAATCAAAACAGTAAATACCGGTTGCTAACTCCCACCCTTACGATCAACATTCAGAGCATTCCTCAGGTTTCAGCTTAGGAAGAACCAATGTCAATAATTTTTAATCTATAGTCTTTACGTATGCATAAGTGCAGCTTAAATAAGAATGTCGACCACTGGACGGTTTGACTTTAACAATATAAAAAAGATTTGTTTTCGATCTGAAGATAAAAATTGATAAGGTTATCTAAGACGATTCTTATAGGACTATTGAAAGTGAACTCGGGAGCTTTTCCTGGCTTACTATAAGGTTTTTCGGAAACTGTTACTTTTTGAAGAACATTTAGAATTTTACGTAAAATCGAAAACCGTTAGAAAGTTTGACAGAGTGGCCCGGAAGTTATAATAAAAATAAACTAATCAGTTGATGGTATATTCTTTGGACGTTGGCAAACAACGTACTGTGTAGCGAGCATGATGTTGTGTTATCATAGCTATAAATTGTAGCTATAACCTACGTATGCTTGTGTTGAGAAATGTTAATTTGATTTATATGTTCGGAATATTGAAAAATGTTTTTAATGCCTCATATACTTAAATTATATAAACAATGCTTGGCCTCAAACATAACAATTTGAGCCGTTTCAGTTGATGATTTTCTTAAAAAAAAAAAAAAAAGACAATTCTAATGAAGTTTTGTGGAAAATAAGATTCGTAATTCAAACTTCGCTTTGAAGTATTGTCGAAATACCGATATCTAGATGAGTTCTCTGTTAATGAATTAGATGATAGAAGATTTATCACATTATAATTGGATCATTATGCGAAGAAAGAATATTGAAATGAGTTTTATTCTGTCCTATTGTAACAATGTCAACAAGACAATTTATCATTCATGGGTTTTACAAATAAATCATTTCAATATTGAAGCTATTTTACTTATTAAGAAACTAGAATACTGTCTGGGTAACAAAGATATTTATAAACTTGGAAGGTATTCAAAAGGACCCTTTCATATATTTGGCCCTACCAGCTTCGAGGCCAAAACTAGGCTTATTTATTTATTCTAAATTGGTTATCAAAGCGTAAATTATCAGATTTACTCGCATGTAACCGAATTGAAGTGTCTAAAATGGATTAGATCGACGCTAGTATTCTTTACTCATATACCAAATCAAAGTAGCTAAGATTTCATTAAACATATATTACTTTATTTATGTGAAAATACTAAACTAAAAGCCTTGAAAATAATTGTTGCCATAAAATTTCATTTAGTTTGTCATCTCCAAGTAACTCATCATCAAACTAGCAATTTCAGATTTCTTGAGTATTAAATCACATGGAAAATCATTTGATAATATACGAATTCTTTGGTACACCAAATCCTGATGGTATATGTATCGGTAACACATCTTAATCATCAACTAGATGGATTTTATACGTAATTTTCAGCTTAACAAATCTATAATCAAACGACGACATTCATTAAAATCTAGCTTACATTTTGTTATAAACAAAATCTAATCGTAATCCTTTACATTGTGACTTAACGTTGTTAAATGCAATAAATCAACGTCCCATAAACAAACACCGATTTTGAATATGTATTTCCGCATGTCTCCTAAAGTATGCTCTGTACATTACATTTTAGAAAGTTTTCGTAAGATTCGTTGGCCAGCCATTTTGTACGCAACTAAAATACGTTTTAAGTCGTTATCTTGTTAAATATCTTACTGAAACTTTTGTAGAATTCTGATTTATAACTAAAATGTATTGCTCTGATTCATCTTGATCTTTCGTTGCTATTGATATTGATAAACGAGATAAACAATCTGGTACCTTAATATTTTTGGTCTATATTATATTATGAGAATATCTAGATAATATTAACACCTAACGAAGTAACCGAGCGTGTACTGTTAAAGGTAATATTTTTCTCACCAAAAATAATCTGAATTGGAATTGAACCGGTCCATACAGTGAAAGATCGCCCTTATGGTACTTGTGTTATTGTGTACTGAAAAAAAAAACTGAAGCTAAACTCTCTCTCTCAAACTGACTGTAGCTAGCTTCCGCTCGAGACAAAGTCGCAGCTGCACATGAGATTGTTTTTAATTTTTTATCCGGGCTCCTATTACATAGTTGAACTCCTATTCCATATTGACTGGCATCTGTAATTACAATGACTTCTTCAGAAGGATTGAAAATCGCTAATCGTTCACTGTTCGCTATAACATCTTTCATTTGATCAAATTCTAATTCATAATCTTCCGTCCAGTTCCATTTGATTTCTTTCTTAATAATTCCTGTTAATGGTGTAAACGTGAACTTAGATTTGTTAAATGTTTTGAAAAGAATGTTTTAAAAGACCTGATGCTGTCGACTCCGCATTCTTAGCCTCCCTGTTCTGCTATGCTGTGTAATATTTACTTCGACTCACACTGAAGGGAGTTGAAAGAAGTATTAATAACAGGAAATGGCAGGAAGATTTCTCGAGATAAGGTCGCTATGTATTGAGATATTGCAACCAGATATCACTGCCTAGTAATACGATCACTGATAAGTAGCTAAACAGTATGATATAAATCTTTGTCAGAAGAAAATAATGAATGATTTATTATTTTCTTTTCCATTTGTCTGTATGAATATTTTATGGTTCATTCTTTCGATTCAGGATATTTTATGACTCATTAAGTTTGTTAACGTAAGCAGTTTAAGTATTCAAAAATATACGTTATCTCTGTATTTATTCCTATTCTTCTTCTATTTATGACTTCGCAGTATTATTGAATATTTAGACATGTTTACCGAGATATGCTGTAGTGCAACTTGAAGTAACACTATGGAATTTTGAAAACAATATATTACGATTACTTATAATCTGCGTAATTAAAGGCGTTACTCGAGTCATTTGAAAAAATAAATATAATCCTATGATATATTAATACTAAGGGAGCGAAGAAATATTGTTACTTCATCCATGGTTGATTCCCACTTTAGCTGCAAAGCTATGTCTAAACATACGTACATGTCCTGGCCAGTACGTTTACGTTTCAAAATAAAGAGAAACTGCATTTTACTTTCAGAAATCATGCTACAGCAAACGAATAAATGTGCAGCAAAATTGGCATAAATTATGGAAATTTATTTGATGTTTCCAGCGAAGTTTATAGTTGCTACTTAGCTAATGAACAACCAACTTTCAATGTAATAATTAAAAGAAAAATTACTCTATCTTCGGTAAGTTATGTTTTTTTTTTTTTTTTCGAAATTAATTTGAAAGATTAAATCAACCTAGGGTATGGCACAGAATGGTTTCTTTTTTCGAGTTTAGAGATAAATCGAACAATTGTATTCCGGTCTGAAGTGTCTCCTGTTCAACCGCGGTATATTTTCTACCAAACTGTGACTGTAGTCATATGTTTGCCAATGACAAGATGCGTTGAATGTAGATAAGGAAAACATGGATGAAGGGTACAAATTCAAATTGATAACATATTTTTATACTTAGAATACTTCTCTAACTTCACTTCATGGGCGAAACGAAACAGAACAACGAAAGTTATACTGATAGATGGAGAAGAACATAAAGAATTACGAACAGAATATTACGTCATCATGCTGTTAGTTCAACATCAATAATAGTAGTTACAGCATATTTAATAGGGAGCAGAAAACAACCGTGCAACAAAGTTGCCATTGCATATTTATGTACGCAAACAAGTGCCAAATGTGCAACAACTTTACCAACAAAAACTTCTCTACTATCTATGTTCTCTCTCCCATAGACAAGATTAAAATTAAAGAACAAAGCGGCTCCCAAATGCTGTTCCGACCAGAAAAGTGGTCGCACCGACTGAAAACTGTATTTATTTACTTGTGACTAGCTCTTCCGTCTGTGCAGTGTTTTCGTTGCCCATGTAAAGCGTGCCTAATGCCAATAGGACATCCTGAGGCGTAAAGTGCTGAGAAGTCGACTCCGTGTTTCAATCGAACCTGTTACTATCGAACAGGACCATTTTCGTGTTCTGAGCGAACATATTCCTGACATCATGATAATATCGTGTTTTGAACTAACAAAAATTGAGTTCTAAAACAAACGCCTAAAGAGAAGAATCTTGATATCTTTCACACTTTAGGCAGGCTTAGGACTGACAATGTAGTTACACGCCTCAGTTGTAACCATGCTGATGTACTTAATATCAGCTTATGCAAGTCTCGTCAAGCTAGGAGGCTTAACACTACTTGTATATCAACACAAAATTGATATTGTCACCCTCTTCTGTCCTTTTTATGGGATTCTCTCACTGGAGTTTTGAATATATGATAGCTCTCTTAGACATATGTATATATCATTGTCTTTTTTCAGTGGATTCACTGTTTGTTTTATTAGCTGGTCTAAATATACATGTTTTCGTCCTCTTTACACTTGGCACTCCAGCTTCAACCTGTCTGATGCTGAAAGAATAATGCACTGCTTCTTTAAACTTCTCACCAGGTAATAAATATTAGGCTTTTTAATACCAACAGTAGCATTGATCCGGCGGTGCCATCCTCCAACTATGCTATTTGTCCTGTGCCTATGTCCACAAACGTTCCACAAGGTAATGGAGCAGTTACTGTTATCAACGAAATGGTACGAACTGTTCACATTTTTCATTTTGAGTAATTTATGACATTATTGCAAGCCAAAAATCTTCTACACGGACATATGGCATTAAAGATGCACGCTCTGCACATTCCAAGAATTCGGCGCTGGGAAAACAAAGTGGCATATCTAAAAAAAAGTTACAAAATTTATATATTGCTACCTATGTGTTCCTAGCTAAGTGTAACTCTATGACCAATTGTTTATGAGATATATAAAATATAAATGCTACAACACCGTTACATTGTTATGTCTTGTTAAATTTTAAACGGTTCGCCTCCAAACGCTTCTCCGTCTCCTTTTCATGTTACTAATCCTAATGATTCGCTATATAGCTTGTAGTATTATTTTATTTTGGGATAAATAAAATCACCTACTTTTGTTCCCATTCTAAGAACCTTTCCTGATAATTCTAATAAGTTTGCGATGTTTTCCAAACGCAGTATACACATTCTATATCCAACGTTGTTCTTTCAGAAAAGTACACCTTTCCTTTCAAAATGTTAAGGATATACACTGTGTACCTGCATGTACCCCCAATCCAACTGTCTGTAGCTCAATGTAACACCATTCTTCATGCTCTTTTGCTAGAATCTTGAGACGATTGTACGTGATCAGGCAAAGAGGACAAACTGACGCACTGGTTTCACCTGGACAATTTCCCACTGGCTACAGTCAATGTAATTTGGAGCTTTGCACTTTACTATTGTGCATATTAACTAAACTACATCATACTGCCAACACTCCAGGTTGATATGCAAGTGCAATGAGTCACTGGTAAGGAACCTTGTCAATGGGGTAGGAGATAGAATATATCCCTTTCGGTGTTCCTAACGCAACGCTAATTAAGTTCATTTCTCATATAGTGTTTACAGGTAGGAAAGGATTGTTTCTAGTTCAACACGCTTCAGTTGTAAGCACCTTCCCTTCACTCTCATTCTAAATTAATTTTCGCATTCACAGGAAACGTTATACTGTATATACCGTCCCCATATACAATTTATATTAATCCTTTCGTACAGCTGTCAGATCATAATACATAAGTCAGAGAAAAACATACTTTCCATTACCTCATATAGCAAGCAACCAGTAGCTGTTACAGGTAGGCCGTAAGCAGGTAGGTAGGTATGTATAAATGTTCTGGATCCATCACGAGGTCACATGAAAAAGAGAGAGAGAAGAAAACGTTTGCTCTCATTTGGTTGCATTATAACGTAATCCAGTGCCGTAGGGAAGGAAAGGAAGAAAGAAAAGGTTGTTGAAACAAACAAACAATAACCCCTTCAAACTCATTGAAATGAGGAAATGTCCTGGTTGTAATATGACAGCGGATCATAAAACAATATGTGAAATGTACATCTAAATGTATGCTTATCAAAAACCTGTTGGTACTTTTCAATTCTCTTCTTTTATAGGTTGAATACTAGTGATTTTTTGTTTTGAATTGTCACACGAATTTGATATATATTATTAAAAATGATAATAAGAGTAAAATTTTGTAATAATTCGTTAGACTGGGAATAATACATTGAGGTACATTAACAATGTTCATCTTGTAGACATTTTATCACAAATATTATCCGCAATTTAGAACACTACCTTCTGTGCTTCATAGAGTGTTTATCTTTATCAGGGTATACAAAAAAATAATAATCAATAAACAGACGTAGTACCACATGGAAAATTAAAGTGTATATCTGGTTGACATACTTCATTTTACCTTTTAAATATGTCAATCATATTTCATTTTACCTTTTAAATATGTCAATCATATTTCATTTTATCTTTTAATAGCTACCCTATAAATGCAAATCCTTTTCCAACAATGTAATTTTACTTTATGGTATTGTCGATTTACTCTATTTACCGTTATAAGATGGTTTTAGATTTGAAGTTGGACCTCTTTTATCTAAAAAATGATGCAAATTTCGATTCACGTTTATACGAACTTTTTCTTGCTTTCATTTAAAGAATTCATTGCTAAATTTTTAACATCACTTTTCGAACATCCCGTATATAGTGTATATAATGGAACAAAAGGGTGTTAGTTTCTTGCTGTGCTCATTTGTTTGAAGAACAAGACAGAAATGTAGTTGAAACAAATGAGCAATAATAATTCCTGGAAAGAAGTTCATTGGCCGAGATATCTTCTTCATCCTTTCATTTTCTGGTCTCCTCCTCCTCCATCGCTTTTCTTGTGAAGTTCACACTAATGAAAAAAGAGCAATGGTCCAGGGAATGAGGAGAACAAAAAAGTATCTTTGTTACAATACCTTTAACAGGCAAAAGAATGGATCTCAAAATGAAGAATAGACATCCACTGGTTATTTAGCGATGTGCACTGGTCTAAGAATACCTTGAACCAATATCCAGGAAAACTAATAAAATAAAAGAGAAAATGATCCACTTTTCATAACTACAAACACTAAACTCGAGCGTCAAAAACAGCATGCAAAGCATCAGAGAAAAACATTAGTTATTCTTAACTTTGGATTATCTTCAATTATTCTTCATGTGAGGAGGAAACAAGCAAAAGCATACAAGTCTATTTTTAGATTTAAAAAAAAAAAGTTTTGTTCGTTTTAAGACCTGAATGAAGAGCTGCATCGAATAATTCAAAGTAATTTTCTGGTAGACTTATCCCATCGTAATATGTACTTCCTTCATAAAATTACTTTCATGATTCACTACAACTCTTCATTAAGCTCTTATTTTTTTAAAATCTAAAAATGGACTTGCGTGAGACTTTTGCTTGTTTGCTCCTCATGTGTGTATGTAGGATATTCCCAAATATTAGATAATGTAATTACATAGTGGTAACCAACATAGCACATGTTTATTTCCTCCAATATAATTATCAGGGATATTACTGGAATAATATGGAATATAACTGGAATATTCCCAAGAATTATCTGACCCATATATGGAATATGCCAATCTCCGTCGTAGGAAGATTCCACGAAAATTCTTATTTTTAATTCCAAAACCAGGTAGCTAAAACATTTTTAAATATTTTAAAAATATTTTCTCTAAGGTCTTGTAAAGAAAATATTTCGCCAGAATAGAAACATTTTAATATTATTTTTTAAAAATAAGGATAAAAGCGTCTTTTGATATTTCGAAACATACATTCTAAAAATATTTATCCATTCCAAAGATACGAAAAGTATTTTTTAAACATAGTTTATTTTAGAAATATTATAGAAAATATTTAAAATATACTGCAGGACAAACATAAATATTTTGAAAATATTTTGGAAATATATTTATTATTTGAAGAAATTTTTCGTGTCATTTCTAGATTACATTTTAACTAACTATATGGCTTATGTAAATCGCAATTTCATCACCGCAGTAACAAGCGTTCGCCATTGGATTCTATCCTGGGCAACATGAAGCCAGTTTTCATCACGAACACCTACTTCTCGAAGATATCTTCTAATATTGTCCTCCAAACGACGTCTCGGTCTTCCCAATGGCCTCCTTCCATCCGGCCTTCCAACAAGAATAGAATATAATCTTCGTTTTCCCCCCATCCGAGGTATATGGCCTGCCCACCATAAACGTCGCGATTTCATTATTTTTACAACATCTAGTGAATCGTACAATCCGTGGAGTTCTTCATTATGCAGTCTATTCCATTCTCCAGTCATCTCATCTCCAGATCAGATTTTAAAACATTTTTAAAAAATATGTCTTGTTGTCTGGCTAATTTCCACATACTTTTAATTCTTATAGTGTTTAAAGTGTCCTTTTCCCTTTTTTACAGGTTCATAAATATTTTTATCCTCAGAGAGTATGTTAGTAATATTGAACGTATAATCCTTCACGATACCAAGCACTATATTCCTGTGAAATATTTCCATCACATTTCCAGTTTGTCATGAATATTCTTGGAATATTGACAGGGCCGGATTTATGCATAGGTCCGGGCCTAGGGGAGCACTTTACAAGGAAAAATTAGAATTTGCTATTTAAAACGCGAGGCGAAAAGATTATTTAGGAAAAAAAACATTAAGAGAGAGCGCCAAACACTGTCACCTTTCAACCGCCTGACTCCCTCGTAAATAACTGACTTCAGGTAATTTAAAGTTAAGTTAATTTACATTAGAAATAGTACAACAAAGATTAGCTGATATTAGCAACATTATTATTCCTAGTTTTGTCTTTGTACACACCAACAATCATTATTACACTCTTTTCTTTAGTTCACAATGGTTCCTGGTATCCTCAAATCTTCCAACGTTAATTTAACTCATTTCCCGATGTCATACAATGATGAAATTTTGCACAGTGACGTTAAGTCCGGTAACAACACAACATGCCATTGTTACTTTCATATATTTCTACATATTTATACAATTTAAAAGTATATTTAATTATTTTTTAATATTATGCATAAATACTAGCCAGCAACGATTTGGCGTTTGACTAGTTGCAGAACACTTTAGGATTTGGGTAAAAAAATTAATAAAAACACTTTTTAAAGACATACTTTTCTTAAACAATTCGTACTAAAAAGTAAAAAATAATTTTGACTAGGCATGAGTTTTAAAAAGAAAAGCATGGGGAGTACCAATTGAAAAATTTATAAAATAACTGTATATGAAAGAGCACTTCATGCTTTTCTTTTTAGTCATGCATAAACAAAATTATTTTTTACTTTTTAGTACGAATTGTTTAAGAAAAGTATGTGTTTAAAAACTTTTTTTTTAGTCTGTCACATATAGGGTATCGTTGTCATTTATACCTCTGCTAATGGGCAAGAGATACTTTGTGTTAAGTATGCATAAAGGCGTAATTTACACTAATTTTTGTATATGAGGAAAACTAATGTGTCCTTTCGGATCCGCAATGAACCGTTCGTTCGAATCCTGCTGCCAATCGTCCTGACTGACATTTCCCTTTAGTTTCACCAGACAAACGTCAGAATAGTACCTTCTTAACTATACCGGCCGCTACCCTCCCATACCCTATCCTGGTCTCATCCAAAGATGGATTTAAAGACCTTACAAATTTAAAAAATATCTTAACATGTCTTTTATGACGGAAGAAAAATCATTAACATGACTTTATATCTTCAGGAGATGAATATTCCCGGAGATGTTGTTTAAAATTCAAAGAGCTGCCCACGTATTCAACGAAGCTAATGAGTTTGTAGCGTCGCTTTTGTCCATTCCTTGATATATATATTTTTTTAACTTTGACCTTGCTATTTCTTAGGGGCGACGTATTGGCGGGTGGAGATATACTGAGTAACAGATACCGGTACATAGCAGGATTCGATTTTGTAAATCTGTTTCTTTTTACCTACATAAAGAGAAGTGGCAAAGAGAATGAATCAATAAATGCTAAATAGCGAGGAGAAAATATGATGACTTTACCATTCTTCAATTTACTTTAAAGTGTTTTTACATGTCCTTATATGATATAAGTGTCTTGTGTGCTTTGCGTTTTGTAATGTAATTGTAATTTTTAGATTTTTTAAATTTTATAAATGTATTTAAGAAATTTTAGTGTTTTGTATTGTGATTGGAATTGTTAATTTTTAGATTTTTTAGATATTTTCTTCTTTAAAACATTATAAAGGTATTTAAGAAATTTTAGAGTTTGTAATTGAAAATCTATCACAAAACTGCAATGTGCCATTTGTGATGTCAGAAAAAGTAGAATCCAAAAATGGCCGAAGTTAGGATTCTTCTTAAAGCTGCATAAAAGCCGTCAACGAAATGTAATAACAATATTATAAATAATAAAATTGAAAAATAATTTGTATTACTTTCTTGTTCAGTGTAACTAACATATTTTCAACAAGTAGCCTATATTAATTTAATTAAAATTGCTCATTGTATTTAATTAAATTATTTTATTGTTATAATAATATTGAAACGTATTTTGTAAATAACCACATTACCAGAGCTAAATAATTATTATCTCGTTATTGTTATTAATGGCTAGAAGAAGGAGGCGAGTCATTTGTCATCATGTGAGGATAGAAAGGAGAAAACGATGGAAATGATGAGGTTGGTGGGGCGGGGCCACTGGAAGTCTTGAGCCTAGAGCACCTACGTATAAATCCGGCTCTGAATATTGAGCAGCTTGAATCACATATGTCTAAAGGTCATAAATCAATCTGATTCTTGAGAAATTAGGAGTTAAAATAATGTTTCTGGAATATGATGCTGGGTAGAAAGCAAAGATTCCACCAGGATTTACAGTTTAGGGGAGTTAATTTAAAAATTTTAAGGGTGTAAGTAGAGTCTTGCACTGTTTTTATCGATTTTTGACCGCAAAAATGTCAAAGTTGGTGGGTCTCGAGGATTTGGGGGGTTGACATCTCCCACAGGGGAGTCTGGAGGAATCACTGGTAGAAAGCAATTCAGAACGGAGTTCGATATCAGAGATATAGTTTGTCGAAATTCTTTCCTGATTGCGTAAAATCCTCGCCATTCATACTTGCCCGTTTCTTAACATGGTTGCAAAGGAATCTGTTACTTGTTTTCGGTATGAGTCCCGAGCTCCCAAAGTTAGATCCCATAGTTTAGAATTACACTCTACATGAGCGGGATTTTTAATGTGTAAAACAAACTTTTTTATTTTGATTTGGGAAACTTCCTATTACGGATAGCCTCAGCTTCATAAAGTGATCAGGTTACCAGGGCCAATATTACGATAAGAGTAGCCACTCATTTTTTTAAGTTTATTTCATCTACATTTGTAATGGCCCCGTCCGTCTGATGCACCATCTCAACCATATAGTTCTTAGCGACGAAAGGGACGTATATTTTTACACCATTACACAGATGAAGTAAGGACAACTCATTCAGAGTGAGCACCATCAATAAATCAAAACCTTTGCGCATCAGAGCAAAAACAATGTCATCTATTAATAGTCACTGAAGAAGGCTTAGGCACCTCTACAAATTACGTCGACAAAACAATAGTAGAGATGCTAAAATCATAATATTATCAAGTAATGCACTTCGACTACGAAGCAACTATTGACTTCAGCAAAGCACTGTGTAAGCAAAACTGCAAAATGGATGAGGAAATTAAGCTACAGTGCAGGAGTTCATACAATTTAATAAGTTTTGAATATCACATCCCTTAGGTTGTCACCACCTCGAAGAGAACATTCTCAATCCCCCCCCCCCTCTCTCTGTTATCCCCTCTACAACGCAGTGCAGAACGTTAGCTTGAATGGCCGCAACCTCCCTTCGGATGGTTTTCATTTCTACAGCTTGGCAGGGATTTCCATGGTACATCCTTTAGGTAACAATACAGAAAGTATTCTGAAAGGTAAATGGATGCAATCAAATCTGAAAATGAATTCGGGGATTTGTTGACGAAGATTTGTACCGTATGATAAGTGGCACCATCTTGTTGCATTCACATGCGCGTAAGACCAAGCCTTTGCAACTCGGGAATGAAGAAGGTTAGTGTGCGTGGTTGTAGTGCTCAGAAGTAATTGACGATTGCACCATTGTTTTGTCCTCAAGAAAGTACGCACTAATCAAAGACGCACGAGTCACTGCACCCTACACTCTGACCTTGGCACTGTGCAAGGGCTTTTCATGTAAGGCTTGTTGTATCTTTATTTTACCCCAAAACCCACAGTTTTGTTTATTGACTGGATATGTTAAAATGAGCTTCATCTGATGTGCTTAAGTTCCGCACAAAATTATTTTCCTCCCAGCACTTGTTGACAAACCATTCACTAAACGTCAGTCTGTAAAACCTATCTACCGGGAGCAATGGCTACACTCTCCATACTATACCTTATAAAGCTACAAGTAAAGGTCTTCTTTCAAAATCCTGTGCGGCCTAGGATGAGTAAACTTTCACCTATTGTGTTAATCGACGGATATAATTCTTGGGACATTGTTCAATACCATTCGCCACACGTTCAATGTTGTTAGCATTACAAACAATTCGAAGTTCTCATGGTGACACTTTCTTGTTGACATTGTCTGTCTAACGTAAGTTACTAAAAGCACACAGCATCCTGGATGAAGCCTCGCGCTTTTAGAAATGTTATTTGAACCGCCTTTGTGCTTGACGGGGTGGATCTGACTGGTGAAATATGCTTCCACTCTGTATGCAAGTTATATTGGCTACTTGAAAATACTCCAAAGAATATTATATGTAGGAAAAATTACAGAATTTACAGAAACAAAGACAGCTGTTTCGCAAGTATATCAAAACCTAAACGTGGTAATGATATTTCTGGACTTTTATTGCAGCTGATGGGATGGTCCTGTGCTATGATGGTGAGTATTGGAACTAGGCAACAGTTGTTCAAACCTCCTTCTCACCAAAACTCTTTTTACAGGGCAAAAGTGAACAATCGAATAGTATTTTCTCTTATTAAACGTCGAATTCTAATGAATGTGGAAGCACCGTACCGAATCGCTAACGGTGGGAAAGTTTCTCTTCTTGTAGAAGAACAAGAAGACAATTTATGAATACAGTTTGTAAGAAGCAAAATATAGTCTGTGGGTATTAACAGCATAATTACGAAGAAGTTATTGACATGAAGCGTCCACTTTTCTGACACTTGTTTAACAACTGTAACATTTGTCACGCAACTTTTTAGGGATGTAATGTGTAATGTATTGGTTACCGTCATGGACTTTGAAATGACGGTCCGGGTTCGATTCTCACCTAGCGCAGTGTTTTTTCGAATAAAATGAAAGCTTCAACTATTTACTAAACTCAGTCAGAAATTCATCTCCGGTTGGAGAGCCGAGATGCATCACTAGTTATTTTGAGAAAGTGAACAGTGTGTTTGCGTTTGTTTTTAGCATGATAATAAGCCGATCTAGTTTCATTGATCTTTCGTTCCTTTAGATTTCTGTACGTTTTCTATTCACGACATCGTTTGTTCTTCTTCTTTCTCTCTTTCTCTTCTTGTTTTTCTTTCGCTCCTACTCACACTCATTCCTTCTCCCACACACAATCTATGTGCTTATATATATATATATATATATATATATATATATATA
>JAGDQP010014408.1:0-17279 GCA_022664845.1 Lepisma saccharinum | reverse complement strand
CATATTCAATCCACTAGAGGATGAGGCCTCTCCCCGAAGGGAGGAGTTGATCTACTGCTCCCACGCTGACCAGATGGGTTGGGAGAGGAGAGTGGAAGCTCTCACTGTGATCGCCACTGTCTTTTATTCACAGCAGCTTCCCAATTGTCCTCACGATGCTGGGTCAACACCGAAATTTTTGAGCCCCCACCGGGAATCGAACCCGGGACTGCTTGCACTGAGCAGAAGTCGAGCGCGCTACCGACTAGGCTACGCAGGAGCTCATATATATATATTATATATATATATATATGTGTGTGTGTGTGTGTGTTTGTCACACGCATATTATCATACTGCGGATTATCATACGCACTAGCTCATTCGTGTCGTGAGTAAAAGTCCTGATAGTACTTCAGTGATGATACGGGACCGCTGGTATCGCCCTTGGAACTTTCCGATTGCTAAGCCAACGCTGTACCAACTGAGCTACGGTCACTCGATCCATCTCGAACATATTGACCCGGCATTAAAGAAGAATTATCTCGATTAACAGAGCGACACGTTTACATATTATTCTCGTTGGATTTGAAATTTATTTACAGCTTTTAAGCATCTATGGCTCTCGACGGGATAAGGTTTGGCGGAATGCGGTTGGGAGTCGGCCATGTCCTAAATTGAAGGTACCATTCCGGTAGATGCCTAGCGTGACTTAAAAAAAACAATGAGAAAACCCGTCAGGACAGTCAGCCACTGGTAATGAACCGCGGACCTCGCGAATACGAAGCCGTTCTACAAAGTAAGGAACGGCCGCTCGGAGCAAAACATACTCGTATCGATATTTATCACATGCGCTCACACACACAAATATTTGTCTGGAAAGAGAAAAATCTTTATTTATCTCAGATATTCTCCATATGATGCTCAAGGATCCATTTTTTCCTGTCTCTGTTGAGAGAGAGAGAGAGAGAGAGATAGAAAGGGGAAAGAAATTACATTTACTATAACTTGGCACGCAACATTTTGTGTACGTTTGCTACTAACATCTTGTTTGTAAATGATAAACGTTAATGAGAAGATATTATGAGAAATTATAAAGCATAAATATTGTGCCCCATTTCTAAGAACTGACAGAAAAAGACGTTTTCTCTTGTCTTTCGTGTATAACGTTAGTGTCCTATGTAATTATTACAATGATCTATAATACATATAATTTCAGTATTATACTCGATTCATTAAATAAGAAATAATTAACTAGCAACTATAGGTTTCAAAGTTCATTTTTGTTTCTCCATGCTCGGAAAGGATGTTTTCTACTGGACAATTTAAACTACATCTTTCAGCAAATTTCAAGTAGCGGTTGACCTAAAGTAAAAATAATGTTGAATTCGCTGTTTTTATATTTGAAATGCGACGCTCTTTGTAGTATTTTCTTTATATTCTACATACTACAAGAAATTACAAATATCTTGCCAAAACCCAGGATAGGTGATAATGTTTCTCTTAAAAAATGAAAATTTTCAACCCTTGGGCTTTCACACGCACACTCTCAGAATCACATGTCGCCTATTCTATATGAGTTGGGATGCCTATCTTCTAAGCTTCGAGAAAAAACTTGTTAATGTAAAGAAACAAGCTGCTGACAGTACATATTTACCCCAAATAACAAACGCAATTTACATCTCGCTTTCATCAAATAAGACTATTTTCATTGTTTTCTGATTAGCTTCTTTGAACTTTTAGTCTTGAATTACAAAGGCACTGGTAATTAATTGGCAGTCAATGTACGTGTTCAATAAAACTTGAATGTCATTTATGACCTTGAAGCAACTATGGCTGGATTCAAAATAAAAGTGGGAGGAGGATGTAGGAAAGAAGTCCACCACGGCCTATTTTCGAATCACCATCCCAGCATTAATCTTGAGCATTAACCTGGATGAACTTCTCTCAGGATGGCCGCCGTGGGAATTGAACACAGGAATCTGAAGCCAACGCTCTTCTCACTGAGCTACTGTTCTTCGGTGTTTGTTCAATAGAATGTATGGCATGTATTAAAGATCTATTTTTTATTGCACACAAAACATCAATTTACTGCTGCATTAAATTAATGTATCCATTCATTACCGCGTAAGAGAGAGAAATCTAATCTTTCAAGCAGACGTCGTCAAGGTGAAACAAATATGTTCTGAAGTGGTCGAAATACTTCCATACTTGTTCATGTATTATAGCAGGCCCGTAGCCAAGGGGCACTGGGAGGGCTTAGCTCCTAAACTTTTCCTGCCCCCCTAAATTTTTCTTAGTCCTATAACAATACTTTGCGTACATCTATGAAAATTAAAGGTCAAACATATACTTGATAAGATTTTAAAATTTTTCTACAGATGCTCTTAAATGTATATTATTGGTACAGATGTGTGCTTTTATATAGTACATCGTATTCCATTATTTTCGAATCGAAACTCATATGATTTGAAAAACCAGCACTTTATACGTTGTTTTAGAAGTACTGTACTTTCCTATAGCAAACTTCAGAAGAGATGTCCTTGACGACCCACTACAAAGCTGCAAATTTATTTTGCTAGTTTCTTGTGCTAGAAATATTACAAAATATTATTATTCAAACGTAAATTAACTTCATAGGATAATGAAAGGGCATTGTTAGACGTATCGGACAGGGTTCGGAAGGTGCATGCTAATTTTTATAAAATTAGAAAAGAAATTAGATATGTTTGAGGATGTCACCTGAAGTTAAAATAGACTATGCTCTCCATATATAACAATATATTCTAATAATAAAAAAGTATTCACTTCCATAAATTAGCAGTGTACATACACCATCAACTTAACTTCTATGTGTACATTAAAAAGAGCAGTTAACACAGCAAAACTCTCGGGGATCATTAAGTCGATTCCTGCCTGGGACAAACAATTGATACTCTTCCACAGGAACTCGGCAAACTTCTCCTAAACATATACAGATGATTTAACATATAAAAGCACAAAAGCACCTTAGGCACCATGGAGGTTGCTCGACCTGCCACGTAGGCGAAACGCTAAAAATGTTGGCCAAAAGATAGCAGATTTATCACTTGCTTACTTAGCAAATAATTACAGAAACATAATGCAACCAAAAGGATTTTTAAAAATATCATGGTTAAGGACATTTCCAAAAGTTTTACACGATAAACACAAGAAAATGAAATCTTCTTTCTATGATATTTTCTACAAAAAATGCTGCGTCAAAGAAAAGAAATACACCAATAGCAAAGACAGGCATTGATAAAGAACCAATTAACGCAGATACAAAAGAAAACTTTTATCTATTAATATCGATATATTTGGCTTGAGAAAGACAGGCGGGCAAACGCCACAATGCGAAATCCAAAATATCGTGTCTAGAAGCAGTTGAGCTTCAAAAAAGCTTATTGGGGTCCAGAATTATTCATGAGGCAAGGATTCTCTTTAGCTACAGAAGCTACACTAGTAGTTTCCACCGAACATGCTACAAATGTCAGCCCAAATATAAGAATCTTCCCACACACAAGTGAAAAAGGAAGTGCTGATTGAATTCCAAGGATGCGGTCTTCGATGCGGTCTACGGATCCTTAACACTGGTGCCTACTCAATGCATTAAGTAGGCACCAGTGTTCTTAGATCAACGGTAGATATCCAGTAGGATCGAGCATCTTTGCTACTTCAATATAAACTCATAATATAAATCACTTAGTTCGATCGGATTCATCACACTTCAAACCCATTTACATGCTTTATACAATGCCGTAAGTACAGTACAAAATCTGCCGTAAGTATAGTATAAAATCTAATTATAACTACAAAATTGAATTTCTTAATAAGCGATATGCACAAAAAGTTCTAATATATAAATTTACTTACGTATTTTAATCTCCGTGGTATAGTGAAAAAAAAAAAAGCAACCCCTAAACACTTTTCTTCAAAGTTTCAAACTGTTGTTAGTTAAAAACTAGAGTTACCACATATTAAGAGATGTTATGACTATTGAGTTAGGTACTGTACTGTAGAGAAATACGATGAATTTGCTTTAATACGGATACATCTTTCTCGTTACCATATATGTCAGTAGAGTGTTGGTAGAAAAATGTAGAGAGGGTCTTGCCTCCCTAGCCTCCCCGTGACTACTGGCCTACGGAGGTCCCTGGGTCGAATCCTGGCGTGGTTACTTTTACATATTTTTTACAGTAAAATAACTTTTTTTTTATGTATATATTCATTAGCATTCTTTAAGAAATCTTTGAAGTTGGAGGAGTAACCAAGATAAAGGGATTATACTGTAACAAAGTGGTAATTCTCAACACTAAAAGCAGGAAATATATATAATTACTAGAACATTCTCTCGAATGACAAGTTACCTCGGTTTGACAGGTGACTTATATTTACATGATGTCTAAGCTCATATGACAATGGTTTAGATTTATACCATAATAGAAGTTCAGCTGGGAATCAAGCACACGGAACTCCGATAATATCACTTTCATTTTGCTTTAACAGGGTCAATGCCTAAGATGATTTTTCCCCATGATATAGAACTATTTGCTATTTGTGTAATTATACACAAGAAACCACTTGCCTTATCAACACTGCAAGGGTCACAGCAATGCAAGAGACACACTGTAAATTTTTAACTTATATGGTTTCTATTCCTTATTTACATTATAGACATAAGCAAATGAAATAGCCTGGAATAAAATCACTTTAGCTCTCATCAATGCTCCACAATGCGAGCATAAAGGAAGCTAAAAACATATCGCAGTTATTGATCAGTCCCGCATTATTTGTCTGATAATTGCAATTTCCTTGATCAGTAAATACAAACAAGGACATTAACATTGCCACATACATTTGAACGGTACTAATCAATTCTAGAAAGGATACACTTAGAGAGTCGATCTTCAGAAGAGTCCATCTTTTCAATTACCATGAGAAAAAATAAATTCAGCCGTTTATCGTTCATTCATAATAGTTTTCGAACGAACAGCAAGTTTGCAAGATACTTTCTCTGAAATCACTAATTTGTTTTAAGTTGATAGTCTCCATTCTTGGTTATGTATCTTACCCAAGGCAAGGCTTGGTATTCACTTCTCTCAATGATTTTCAAATAGCGTACCTGTATCCCTGACGCAGTATGATAGGGAATATCAAACTTAACTTGTATGGGTGGGTTCCCTTCAATCTCCTCGCTTTCAACGCTGGGCAATCCAAAATGAGCTCGCATAACGCATTCTTTATTTGCCGGAAATGACTTAATAGACCACGTTATAGCATTCTTCTCTGCTGCGTATTTTACTTTTCCTGCTGTAGTCGTAAATTTCGGTGAATCAACATCAGCAGGAACAGGAATCACAACCATTACATTATGTGCTGTTGATCTTATTAAGTGGGATTTCGCTTTAATCACATATTCAACTCTACTGTGAGCATGGCGTTCTATAACAGAGTCAATCCATATAAGGGGTTTCACATACGTGTTAATGCGATACGACATCAATTCAAATTCGCCGTCAGGAGGTATGAAAGAGATGGTACGATCACTCTCAAACCTTGACAATCGAACACACTGGTGAAATTTTACATGTTCCAATTCAACGGACTTGCAATGACCACGACCCGTGTTTTCCAATAATACTTTGTCATTAAGTCCTAATTTAAGTTCAGGCATACCAGATAGATACACACGCATCTTTATAGAACCAACTATCTCACTCAGAAGAACGATTCCATGTCTATTCCCCAAGAGATTTACAGTTTCGACGACGTCAAGAAATACTTCGTTCCTCCGGTATGTTATACCTTCCGATCGCCAGGATACAGCGTTTGTGACTGCCGTGGGTAGACGGTGCTGAATTTCTGATTTCAGTCCTTTTTGTGTTATATATTCCTTAAGAATTTTGGTATCTGTTATCTGAGGGTACCCAAAATCTATAAATTCATCCAACAGTTCATATATAACTACAAAATTGTCCCGAATGCTTTCCTCATGCAATTCCTTGAAGTACTCTAACATAACTTGAATAATTTTATGTAGAAAAATAAACACCAAAGCCATATTAGCATTCCTTTTAGTCGTGGATACAATGTACACATTATTGTACTTTACATATGCGAAAGTGCATTCCGTGCTTTGCAAAACTGGAGTCAGTGTCCCCTCCTCTTCTTTCTCAATTAACAACGGGATGAATTTTTCGATGACATTAACATCTATGTCCCCTCGGTAATCTCTTGAAATCAGGACTTTACCTTTGACGTCGAGAATGTAAATCGCGGAAGACGACATTGCAATGTGCTTAAAGTCAACAGTATATTTTATCAACTTTCAGCAACAATTATTTTAGTTACCTATTTTCTATTGCAATACGTTTATTCACTCTCACAATGTTCTTTCACACAAAAATGACGATGCAACTTTCCTGTCAAACACTTTACTACCAGATTCGCGCACTGACTTGCACAACGCTGAAGACCAACACCTCTTTGTATCGGTATCGACTCTGGCCACTGAAAGCTAAGTTAATGATAATAAGGTTGAGCGATTACGGCGCATGCGCACAACTTATGCAGTGGCATAGTCACGCGAGAATTCACGAACTAGATGAGTGATTGTAAATAATGTAGTTACGTGTTTGCTCTTTGTTTCCTTTCCATATGTTCCGCAATCATGCTTATAATTTAAGTTGTCGCAAAAGCAACGGTGGGGATGGAGGAGTGACGACTTAACATTCATCACAATGGTGTGAACGTGTGCAAGTTTTCAAGTATCTCGAAGAGTACTTATTAATCAGGCTGGGGGGTTAAATATTATTGTAGCTCTAATGCGTCCAACTCCACTCAACTTTGTTACTTCTAGTTAGAACATTATTTTTGCAGGGCATTTCTTCGTAATAGGGCATCTACTTTCTCTCCAGGTGTAAGGTATTTTAAATTTCCTGCTAGGTTAGATTAGGTTCAATTAGCGCACATCTTCCGCATATAGATACCTATAACCAAGTTAATTCAAAAGCAGTTTACTGAGCATTGTAATCTTTAGCTTAAGAAGAACAATGAATATCTTCTTTATGAAGTATTTTAAATTAAGTAAAATATTTGTTTTCTTTTATAGCTAATGTTTGGTTCAAACTTGTATAAGCCGTGCAGTTAGCTAAATGTTCTATAAACGACCACATCAACAGCGGTAGAATCACAACCCAACCTGTTACTTTATCACACTGAGCATTAGGTTGGATTATATAGAATTCCAATAGTAAAAAAATAAATAAAAAAAACAATCCTAATGTTACTCACACTGAGCGGACCGAGGTTAGATTATATAGAACTCCAATAGTGAGAAAAAAAATCTACAAGCAGTCGTTTCTTAAACAAATGCAATATCGTATACATTTTATTAGATAACACGATAGGTATTTTCCAAGGAATATACGAATAATCCGATACGTGTATCCAAGTTTTCAATAAAATCACAATTGACGTACTTTTGGTAGGTTTAACCAACCTTCGTTAAGAACTTAACACATCGTTAGTTAACGAGTTTAATGTATTTCAAAGCTCTTAAAGTTACTTAACGAATTAGTAAAACCCATCCCTTATCTAGGAATGGAAGCGAGACGAGATGAGAAATGAAGGTGGCCTCGTCTCGCAGTTTCAAAAGTTGGTATCGTCTCGTCTTGCAGACTACAATTCTCGTTTCGCAAAATATTTTAGGTCTCGTCTCATGTCTCCTCACAGTTTCGCAAATTCAAAGTCTAATTTTTGTTCCTTTATTCTTGTTCTTTTAAAATAAGACTTTCTCAAACACAAAGTTCAAAAATACAGGCATTTTTAATAAAGACCTCCGTTTGCTCTACTGTTTACAACTTATGTCAGTCTTGAACAATGCTGCAGGTAAAGAAATTTATATGGAATGGTATGATAAATGGAGAATAAACATCCTTTAATCAGAACCATAGAAAAGTGCAGCATATTTGTTTATAGAGAAAGGAATGCAGATTTTCTTGAAGAAAGACTTCTCAATTCCCTGCCCCCCCTCTCTCTCTCTCTCTCTGATATAATGGGACTATTATTCGCACTATCTTATTAGACTAAAAGAGCTGTTATTCCCGTCCTCTTCAGAAGAAAATACATTTTTTCAGGTTGCCACAAATTGGCGTACAGCACATCAAATTGGTGGTAGTAGAAATAAAATATTTTCCTCTAATAAATTAAAATGGGCCGCGGTGGCTCAATAGTAGAGTGCTCACCTCTGGTGTTAGGAGGGTCGTCGGTTTGATCCCTGATCATGCCTTGTAGTAGAGAAACACCATGTGCGTGAGTTTTCTCGGGGCTCTCCCGTTTCTCCCCACTTTCTTCATTCCATCAATTTATCCCATCATCACCCATCCGACACGAGCCAAAGTTGCCCAAAGACCTTAAAAATTAAATTCTAATTCTAATAAATCAAATTTGAGCAAAAATTTAGTAGGGTCTACTACTTGTCGTCGTTCTGCCTCCCCCATACATTCGTCGATTAGTTTCATCTAAACATTTACCAGAAAGTTGTTAAATTTGAATTTGCCACGAAACTCTGAAATATCTTTATAATCGAAGAATTACGTGACAGACCCTTGTTTATTCATTTAAGTTTTAAGGCTGACATTACACATCCCCTAAATTCACTAAATTTGCTACTTCAGGGAAAGAAAAAATCAACGCAGTTATATGATCATATTCGAGTCTTCCATACCAATACCATGCCTAGACTATGGGGAAAGGCGGATCTCTAGTATGAACTTTGTTCAATCCCCATAATGAAGAACTGCCACTGAAAACTATAACGATATAAATCTTAACTGCCATTATGTAACGTTAACATCAGGACTCCGATACGAGTTTCATGGTAGATTTAAGGATTTCCAAAACTGACATTTTCATTTTCTTTGTTCTCTCCTCTCTTTTCAGTTGATGTTGAAAGCGTTATAGAAGCAATGCAGATTGAAATTATTGATTTGCAATGTGATTTTGTTCTTCAAGAGACATTTGAAAATGTATCCTTACAAAATTTTTATTCAAAATACCTCAATAAAAAAATATCACACAATAAAAATGAATGCTGCCAAGATACTTTCAATGTTTGGCAACACACATCTTTGCAAACAGTTTTTCTCCGAACTGAAGTCCAACTAAGAAGACAGCTTATTAACGAAAACTCCAACATTTTACATTATCTTAACCCAACCGGGTAGATTGTATTGGGAGCGAAAATTAATAGGCAGATATTTGGTGAAGGAAGTCAACCCCGCGATTTTGCATCGTGGACCCACCATACCTCATACATAGTCCAGTAGTTACGATTGCTAACACCGGATAAGAGCTGGAGAGGCCACGGGGTTAGAGTCCACCTCACGCCAGCCATTCTGATAAACATTCAAGAGTTTTTATCAATCTTACCAGGTGAATGTCGTTATGGTACCTAGAATATACCTTCTACTTCTACATCCTTGCCGATTTCTCGCCCGAGGATATGTGCTCGTCGAGGAACGTAATTCACCCAACAAATGACATGTTTCGACCAGATACTTATGTAGCCAGTAGAAGTACATCAGTAATCCAGGGTCAAAACCATGAACTCAACACCTTTCTATCAAGAATTTGCTCGATTACGTAGGGAAATTAAGAAAAACATTAGAATTGCCTATAAGAGTTTTATAATTAATTCTGAAAATAATAACAATTCCAACTCAAGCGAACTATGAAATTTTATCAAAAATAAAAAAAGGCACCTACTGCCAAATGTATTCAAATTTGAAGGTCCGGAGTTGCCTAGCAATGATGAGATAGGGAATGCATTCGCTCAGTATTTTCAATCGGTATTTCTATCTTCCTCTCACACATATAATAATCTTAATGGTGATGCTGTTAGTAATAGAAATGATGAAATAGAGACACTGTGCATTGACCAAATTCAACTAAAGGAAGTTGAAAATACTATCAGAAATTTAAAATCGAAGACGACAGTTGGATCTGATGGCATACCCTCATATGTAGTTAAAGGATTTGTTGATATATTTAAATATCCCCTATTGATAGCATTTAACTTATCCCTAAAAACATGTAGTTTCCCCGACAAATGGAAATCTGCCCTGGTTTGTCCTATCCCAAAATCTAATAATAGTAGAGACATTAATGACTTCAGGCCAATTGCAATATTACCAACTTTTGCAAAAGTATTTGAACAGATCTTATACAAGAGAATTAGTAATCATATTCAACCAGTTATCTCAACTAAGCAGCATGGCTTGGTTTCTCTGAAATCCACGGTAACAAACTTAGCAGTTGTTACGGACTACATAGCAAATGCGTTGGATGAAGGCAAGCAAGTTGATGTGATTTATATTGACATTGAGAAAGCATTTGACAGAGTTAATCACAATATATTACTAGAAAAATTAAATCACTATCACTTCTCACCCACTGTGATTAGGCTCCTCTATTCGTACTTAACAAATCGCAAGCAATCAGCTGTCTATAAAGAATACAAATCATATGAATATTCTGCATTCTCAGAAGTTCTTTAGGGTTCGAACCTAGGACCTTTATTATTCCTCTTATTTGTTGATGATCTTCCTCATTATGTGACTGATAATGAAAAATTGTTATTTGCAGATGACTTTAAAATATATACAAAAGTCAACTCTATCGGATACTGCATAAAGCTTCTGCAAAGCGTAAATAATATTGCAAACTGGTGTGCTATTAATCAACTTGGAGTCAACATAAGTAAATGTAAAGTATTATCATTTAATAGAAATAAAACCACTAATCAATTTGATTATTCCATTAATGAAATAGTACTAAACAGAGCTACTGTAGTTAAGGATCTTGGTGTCAGTTTTGACTCGGAATTGACTTTTAACATACACGTTACAAATATAACAAATGAAGCATTGAATTACTAGGATTCGTAATTAGGACGGGAAGAGAATTCGTCAATATATCAAGATTGGAAAAAACTTACTATGCTTATGTTTGCTCCAAGGTAGAATATGCTTCTTCTATTTGGAATCCATATGAATTTAAACACTGCCAACAATTAGAGAAAATCCAATCAAAATTTCTTAAATTACTGACTTTTAAAGAAACTCGAATCTATTCTGCTTATGATAATTACAATGCAGTCATTGAGAACTTTAATATTCTGAGCTTAGAACAAAGGTGAAACATTGCTGATCTGTTATTTCTTTTAAAAAAATGTTCAAAATAAGTTAGATTGTATGGATTTATTTTCAACATTACAGTTTTGTGTCCCATCATCTAAACCTCGCGCTAATAATACTGGTCTCTTCCACTGTAAAAAGACAAGAACCAATATCTTGATGTGGTCACCAATCTGAAGAATTTGTACTATATATAACAAATTCTGTACAGTTCACAATGATCTGGACGTATGCTTTATGTCGCCTAAAGAATTTAGAGATGCAATTGTCAATAAACTCTGTACAACTACTTTATAAAGCACAACACTATATTAGGACATTGCCTGTTGTGTTGTCACTAAATTAATTAATTAATTAATTAAGTAGTTCCATGAAGCGAGGAGAAACCAGACTTAACATTGTTTTATTCATGAAAGCTTTGCAAGAAATCTAATTATTTTTAGAAAATACAGAATATATGTATCTATCTACTGTATCTAACAAGTGACACTATTTCAAGTGGACACTCAGATCTAAAAGAGATATACATATTTAAGATCAGCATAAAAATTTGAGTTTGTGTGTAAATTATTAGGTGCCATTGGCCAGTGGTTGAAGAGAAATTGGCGGGAAAAGTTTAGAATAGCATTGGTTTTGGTACGCTACTTATAAATATCTTATGCTAGTTTACACTCAAGGCTCGCACTACGGTGACAGACAGTCAAATAACACTGATACTAGTACGTCGCTATACTCATAGTCACCAGAGACCCACAATGGTACGAGTGTAGAACTGGGTAGAATCCGTAGAATGGCACAAGAATATTAAAAAGCAAAAATATTGATGGGGCAGTAAAAAGTTATTTTTACCCTGCGTCATGATTAGGATGTCAAAATAAGTGCACATGCAAATTTTGGCAACGCGAGCGCTACTGGTTAGGGAGATATTGATGATACAATAGTCAGATTCTTGTCTGTGGAGAGTGATATAAAAGTGTTGAAATGCCATTATACTTTTAAATTGCTGAAAGAAATGGAAAGCAAATGCATAGTAATGGGTACTGGGTGGAGGGCGCTACCTTGTGGAGGGTTTATTCTTTTTGGCCGCCATCTTGAAAATTGTTCCTAAGCGTAGTACCATATCAATATATATTTGTACGGATTTGGCTTTCATTTCGGTCATTATTTCAAGGAGAAATAGGTGTTTCCAGGCTATTTTATCATTACTTCATACCCTTATCTCACACAATATTACATTTACAGTAAAACTGACTTCAGAAACGTATTTCCCGTAAAATTTTAACAGACAACGACATTTTACACGAACCCCTTCCCATTTAAGCCAATCAATTCAGATTCAATATGGCGGACTTCAACATGAAGGCCATAAGGAATATAGCCTCGACAAGGTAGCGCCTTCCACCCAGTACCCATTACTATGTATTAGCTTTCCATTTCTTTCAGCAATTTAAAAGCACAATGGTATTTCAACACTTTTATATCACTCTCCACGGACAAGACTCTGACTATTGTATCATCAATATTTCCCAAACCAATTGCACTTGGGTTGCCAAAATTTGCACTTGACATTCTAATCATGACGCAGGGAAAATATAATAACTTTTTCCTGCCCCATCAATATGTTTTAGTATTCTTGTGCCATTCTGCGGATTCTCCCCGATTCTACACCTGTACCAGTGTGGGTCTCTGGTGACTATGAGTATAGCGACGTACAGTATCAGTGTCATTTGACTGATTGTCACCGTAGTGCGCGGCAACGAGTGTAAACTAGCACCAGATATTCATAAGTAGCGTGAAAAACACAATGCTATTCCATACTTTTCCCGCCAATTTCTCTTCAACCACTGGCCAATGGCACCTAATATTTTACACACAAACTCAGTTGTTTATACTGATTTTAAATATGTATATCTCTTCTAGATCTGAGTGTCCACTTGAAATAGTGTTACTTGCAAGAGTGCGGTTGTAAGAATGTAAGGATTTGGCACAGTCAATGAATTTGGTACTTACAGTACCGGCGGAAGGTCCGGGCCAGACGGGCAACCGCCCGGGGCGCAAAATTTTAGGGAAGTTTAGGGGGCGTCAAATTCCTTGCTAGGATTTTCTATTGTAAACGGTCAACTGCTTGTCTAAACTGTGTAGCATCATTAATTACTATCTCATGCCGTGTCAAGTCAACCAATCTAGTTTTTTTTTTTTTTTTTTTTTTTAGTTCCCAAATATCAATGGAGAAAAGGCGCGTTCTTCCGGTTTATAATGTTTGTTTTCAAACTTCATATAATGAAATTCTCCTCGCCGTATTTGTCTTTTTTATTTTTCGTTGATGATAAAGCTATGTATAGACTATTGCTGAGTGTTAGAAGTTTTGAACAACGCTCTGACACGTAGAGCCGCCGACAATTTCACCCCTTGCGACAAAGCTGTGTCGCTCTATAGGGCCACAAGTGCATCTGAAGCCCCGTCAAATTTGCGAACTACAGAGCTCTCATCTCTTTCCACTCTCGTTGTTGACCAACCACCAAATATGTCTTGGGAGCAGTGTGCGAATTAGGTCATCTTTCCAGGGGGGATAAAGTGCTTGATATCGTTTATCTGTAACTTAACTTACTGGAATATGATTGACAACACTTCTGAGGATATTATGATATTTTGGGGTCTAAGATTCAACTTGTCCTCGGTACCAGAATATAATAGTACAAAATTACGTGCTCAACTTCACACTATCCCATGCAAATTGAAAAATTCCTTTTTGTGTGTGTGTGTGTGATTCAGCACTGTACGATTGACTGTAATATTACCTTAGATATTGTAAACATATTTCGTTCACTCCACAAGGAATAATTATTTAGTCACAGTGCTCCCTTTGCTAAAAGATTGGCAATACTTTCGATATTCTCCAGATATTAATTTTGAAATATAATAGGTACTGCAATTTTTACGTAATAAACAGCCTTAAATGTCACCAGGACAATTTTGAATAACAGAGTTACGTATCGCTTGACTGTATATGCTAGGCAGATTTTGAAGGGTATTCTTCTTTGTAAACCAAGAGTCTGGCTTGGCTCCTAACTCCGAATAATGCATTGTCATGCAGTGCCGCCCACAGGGGGATTGTATGGAGCAAGTTGCGCCACTGAGAAAATTTTTGGGGGGAATAAAAAAATTGGGGGGGATTCTACGCTACTGTCGAACTAGCAATTTTACTGTCGTCTGTCGGAATAGCATTAAAACGGGATTTTGAGTAGCTAATTTTCAAAAAATTTCCGGAGGTGAACCCCGGTAACCCTTGCTTGGATACTCGATGAATGAAGTACCGCGCAAGTAGCCACCTGAAGTTAGTTACAAATGTAAAAATTATATTTTAAAAAACAAAAACATTGAAGTATACTCTTCAAATAGTTTCGCAGTTTACTGTATTACCAACTTCTTTGTTCAATGAAAAGCGCAACAATCCCAGCAAAAACTCTGGGAATACTACGTCGATTCCTGTCTGGGACAAACACATAAACCTTCTCGCAGGAACTTGGCGAACTCGCCCTAAAATTATAGGGAAATTTTAACATTTGTAAACACAACAATAGCTAAGAACCCTTGAGGGTTGCTCAACTCCTTATTAAACAAATTACGCACTTACTTACTATATGGCTCACGGAACGCATAAGTAGATCGCCGTAGTAACAAACGTTTGTCATAGAATTCTATTCTGGACAAGATCAAGCCAGAACTTATAAAATAAATATTGTTCAAAAAGATTTTTTTTCACTCTGCCTGAAACAAATAGTAAACGGTGAAGAGAAAAAACAACATGAAAGGACCTGCCACTAATACTAGACAAGAAAAGATAGCAAGTTTACCCCTTCCTATACCACTTCTGTGGCTATCCTCAGCACAAAATGATACAAGCACAATCTATTCCATTGAATCTTAAGAATTTATGGATTATTCGTGGAATATTCCAGAATACTTCTGTGTTAGAGACAAAACACAAATGAACAACAATTACAAAGAATATAACAAACCCGCTCTGTTAGGATACTTTAAGATTATGTTTTGTGTCCCTGAGTATACTAAACACCAATGTTTGGTCTTTTTTCCAGAACTGAACTTTTAAAAAATGTACAAAAAAGGGGCCCACTATTACTCATGTCAAACTTATTACAAAAAATTACATATTACAAAGAGAACACCTATTATTAGCCACTACTGTGGACTACGCTGCTGCTTAATTACACGCACTCAAATACGACTATTGCATAGTTAACAAACATAAAACCGAGTCCAAACCAAAAAAATAAAATGCAACCACAAAATACTGCAAGCCACATTGGTTCAAGATAATAGGTGTGCACCTGGAAAGATTATCAAATGATGAAACCGAATATATTTTTCGGGAGATGAAAATGTCCAGTAGCAAATTTGTGTATGAAACTCATATATACTACACTCTTTAAAAATTATTTAAGCCCCTTAGGAATGACTACCAAGCTAGTACAACATTTGTGATGTACATAAAGCTTCAAACACTCGAAGCTAAACATAGCAGCATAATATTGCTGCAAAAAACAAACAGATTTCACCAAACAAACAGCTTAGTACTCAAAACCTAATAACAATATGTATTACAAAAAATGAAACAAGGGAAATGCCCTAAACTTTTACCAACAAACACGGGAAAACAAATACTCTCCTAATGAAATCTCTGTAAGGAAACTCAGTCAATCCACATACATAACGGCGAAGTTCGTTTAAGAGGACATAATACTCACATATGAATTCAGAAACAAACGGAAAGATCCAAATAACAAAGATATGAAAGAAAAACTTTTCTCGAATAATTTACATAATATTCGACCTTTTTGAGAGACAGGTGAACAAATGCCACACTTCAAAATCCAAAATAAAGTGCCTTGAAGCACCTAAACCTAAAAAGATAACATATAAAAGCTAGCAGCTACGAGCTACTAGGGCTTGAGAACTACTCATGAAACCTGGAGCCCTTTTCAGCTTGAAAAGTTACATAAATGACTCCCACTGAATATACCACACATATCAGCCCAAATATTAGACTTTCTGGCCCCTACACACAAGTTAAAGGAAGTGCCTATGCCTATTGAATTCTAGGGCTTCGGGCTTCGATCCCTAATGATCATAAAATAATAAGAACCCAAACTGTATATATATGCGGACTGCGATGGCTCCGAGGTTCTGGGCTTCAAACCCCATTGCAAGAATTGTATCATTTCAGTAAAGGTAATAGCTAAACTTAAAATATTTTATTTAGATATCCCTATTGTTCACAGGTACATAATAGCTATAAGGTGTGCTGTGCTAAGGTATCGTAATAGTTACTGTAGTAATTCGACAGTCTTCGATATATCCAGGATCCAGCTGTATAATTTTAAGAGAACAGTATTAAATTTATTTTTCCGTTTTTTCTTAATTTAAAATTTTGAAGTCTCAAGTTATTCTAAAATAATATGAAATTTAGCAACTCTCATTTTTTTTTTTTACAATTTAACCTTTTTTATAAACATGTTTTCGTACAAAATAAATTTTCACAGCCTTAAACTGTTCTATTTTGTAGTATTGTACTAAAATTTAAAAAAAGTTCCCCTAAATAAGCACAATACTTTGCTTATGATTTTAGAGTCTGAGTAGCATTAAAACACCATTTTGAGAAACTCATTTTCAAAAATTTTCCGCTCCAAGTTCTGGAACCTGTTCACCTGGGAGGTATCCGCCCAAATCCGCCGGTTGGACATTGTATCAAATTTAAGTTCTGGGTAATAGTCTTAAGAGGGGGAAAGATTGTTGGTTTTGGGGGCGAATGCGCCATCAGCTTTGGGGGGGATGGGCACCCCTGTTGTCATGCATATATTACTAACTAACTAACTCTATGGCTTATGGAACTCGCAAGTTCATCGCCGCAGTAACAAACGTTCGCCATTGGATTCTATCCTGGGCAATATCAAGCCAGTTTTCATCACGAACACCTACTTCTCGAAGATCTCTTCTAATATTGTCCTCCCAACGACGTCTCGGTCTTCCCAATGGCCTCTTTCCATCGGGCCTTCCAACCAGGAT
>JAGDQP010014407.1:0-45288 GCA_022664845.1 Lepisma saccharinum | reverse complement strand
AAATACATTCAATACCTCGCTTTAAGCTAAGCGAGAACCCCACTTGGTCATCCATTTTATGTTTTCATCAAGTTCTTGTTCTTCAATAAATGGAGTGTCTGCTGATCTCCCCCCGCCACTACCATGACTAGCTACCAACCTACCTTTAGTGTCGATTTTTCTTACAGGCCTATTCTTCATATGAAATTAGTGAGGAAAATTGAGTATTGAACCTTCTTGACACTTCACGACCTAGAACACCTTTTGGCGCTTGAGTTAAATTCAATGTCCAAAGTCTCGACTATGTATAGGCCCCCTAATCCACTGTTTATCTTTCTAATGTAAGTCCTTGGTCTGGCTCCTATGGGTTAGTGAATTTGTACATTAAGAGAGAGAACCAATCAAGAGTATTCTTCACTTGTAATGCGTGATCATGCTTTCCCGCATTCGTGATCACACTTTCCCAGACCTGTGAAATAAAGGAGTAAGTTCAGGGATATAAGTCACAAGTAACATACACTATAATGTTGGATTTGAGTCATGAGAAAGCCTTAATTTTATGCTACAAAACGAGATAATTCCCATTTCCTTCGGGATTAAACTTATTGCGCTCTTGAAATTTGAAGTTAGTGCTGTCCAATTTTGATTTTAAATTAATTGTCTTCCGTTTTTGAAAGGTGCATTATCTAAAAACTATTAGTTGTATGGAGCTTATATTGGTAAAGACTATCCTGTGTGCTACCGAACTACCAACAATAGTTTCAGTTTTATATCATATCTCAGCAAATTTTTATGACCGTTACTTATACTTACCACGTATCACACTTACCTCGCCTGACCCTACTCCCCCGGATCGTTTAAAACAGTGAAGATTTCGTTAGGTTAGGTTATGTTCTTATCTTTGTGGCAGCAATCCTTCCAATAATAATGGCACTTGTTAGTAACAAGCAACACACGATCGTTTCCGCGATAAAAGCTATCTGCATCATCATGTGTTCATCAGTTCTGCATGTCTGTTGTAATGCATTTCATTCCTTCTCTGTAATAGTTTCTTCTCCTGTTGAAGCTGTTACTACAAACCTCGAACCATGCAGTCGTGAAGCTTTGAATGAACCACGACCATCCTGTCTGAGGTTTTTCCTGTCACACCAGGCAAATGTCGGGATGGCACCTTAGGCTCTGGCCGACACCTTGCTGAATCCTTTCCCCTCCCCTATCCCGCCCTGAACCTTGGATGCCTAAAGGCCGTAAATAAAATTCAAATATATATATATATGTACCGAACCCGCAAACAGTAAAGAAGAACGTCTTTAGTTGAGTTTACCAGGTAAATGGTTAAAAATAATCAGTTTTTAAGAGTTAATACCATGCTGTGGATAGGTTACGGCATCTTGGCCACCCTATTTACTACTGGTTTCATGTTAGCTTTGAAATATTTTAAGTTCTTTATATAATAAAACGAATTTACTCCTTATACAAGGAATGCTATTTGTTTTCATTTTGCGACGTTGTAGTTACATAAACCAAAGTTTCTTAATTATATATGTATAGGATATACCAGTTATCGTAACCCTACAATTGTAACATAGTTTCGTAAAATTATATGACTAAAAGTAGACTAATGTTATGCGAAGTTATTTCTTAAATCCGTATTTCTTTACAGCGAAAAAGGATTGTGAACCATGTGAGAACCTAGAGAATGAGTTGTTGGTTCTTCGAGAGGATCTTGTGGATAATTTGAATGCATGGGTTGTCAAAGCGGAAGCCAGTGTATTGGTAAAACTATACAATCCAAGCAAGGAGCCTGCTCTTGTATTTTTCCGCCACGGAAATCCGTTGTTGTATGACGGTAAGTTGATTCTTACATTGTTTCGTAATTTCAGGATACTGAAATTGTTTTGTATTTATTTTAAGAGCATAGAATTATTTGTAATGGTTCAAATTTTTAATTTAAACTAATATGAAAAAGCTTATTTGTAGCTTATACTTAATACAGGCTAAGTTCGCCCAAGAATATAGTGCAGGGCTTGTTCTTGCTTGAATTCTAGGTATTACATTATTTCGGTCTCTTGTTGCAGGAACCTTTGAAGTGTTAAACGAACGTCTAAAACTTGCGAAACACAGTCAGAAATATTTAGTGGTGTGTGGAAAGGTCATGCTAGACCAAATCAAAACAAGAAACTATGATTTTCAACCCGATCATTGCAATGTTAATAAAGAGTTCGTGATTTATTAGATCTAGTATCTAGATTACAAATAAATGAAATTATGTAAAATTTTGGTTTGGTATGTTGTGTACTTCTTTCTTTATGGCTCATTAAAAAAGACAAAAAGCACCTATTTTCGCTAACGTGGCATCACGGAAGTGGTCAATGTTCCTGTCCTAAGTGACATACAAAGATATTATTTCGTATTGGTTTGAAGCTAATGAAATTATTTTTCCAAACGATATGTTACAAGATTAAAGTTCTATTAATATGTGTTCCAGGTCACTTGAGTTGATCTGGAACCTCGAAAATAACGAAAATGCAAACCTTCAATTTTTGTAGAAAACAAATTGATTTTGTACCAAAGTATGTGCGGGATGGGAGTGGGGGGGAGGTATGGGATCAGTTTTTTGATACAGTCTGTGTGTAAATTTACATATGTAAGTTCTTTGTAAGCTAATGAGGTGGGAACACTGTCTGTGGTAGATTTGCAAGTTAAGAAATGTTCTCAAGATGTGAGGTATTCAGGTACTGTATTATTTAAGATAACGCTTCCTTTAGGACACCTAAAGTTATTGAGGACTTAAGCGAACCATTTCTCTGGAGTGTGTAATCTGAAACAAGATATTGTAATCAGCTAACAGTGTTGTTGATAAGCCAAGAGGACATGGCCGTGGTGATCGGAGATCTGAGTCACTATGATTCAGTTTAGGTTCGAATCCATGCTGGGACGTGGATATTTGTGTAGTTTATTAACTGCTTATTGTATCGACACGACCTCAAGCAGTTAATTACTAAAACGGCCCAAGTAAAGAATGTTTCAAAATTTTGTGTAGCCCAAGAGTAACAGTGAAACTTCTGAACTTTGCCTCCTGCTTAAGTTGGTCACCTGCTAACCTGGCCACATTTTTATTGATCGTGCCGCTTCCCATAAGATATCAACAAAATGTTGTTAGTTTATGAATTAGCCACCGTTATGCTATGCTGTGTGTGAAGTTCACCTATGTATGTTGATAGTTTAAAGTAGTAGTATTTTCAATATGTATTAATTATTCCCTGTGGGGGCTATTTGAAAAGTTGTTTCTACCATTTAATTGTCGTAAAGGAAAGCTGTAGTGTGTGTGGTAATTGCATATACATCAAGCCATCAACCTCAACTTGTAGGTGAAATGTTTCGTTTCTGGAACAGCGAAATAATGGATTTCATTTATATTAAAAAATAAGTAAATATAAACGAGAATTAAGGAATACTTGGTGCCACAATCTTATTTTTAAAAAGTAAAGGCAGTGCTTTCGTGTCTTTAATGTTCATTTTGAAGTCCTCATCACCAGATATTGTACTAAGTAAAGTGTATAAGCGATGCTATTGCATATTATAAAATAGAAATAAAATTATACTGGCTTACTAGTATAGGCATTTACTCATTTAATGTTAAATATACTTCTAAAATGAATTAAATATATCTTGTTTTCTATGTTGGAGAGTTTACGGTGTTTTGGTCAACTTAAATAGGTTGTACTGTATTACTTAACTCCAGTAAAGCTTAGATTCTTTGCGCGGAAAAGGTGGTATGCTTTCACAAATTCGTCTTATTCCGCAGACTCCTTGTATATGATATTTTTCATTTTCATTGTTGTGGCGTTCGGTTCTTGCCTATTGTTGATTAATAGGGTATTATACGTACTTGTGTTTTTGTTTAATAAATGAATAGGTAAAAAGTATACAGCACCAGAGGGAGTTCTACATCCTCATCCTTCTGTTTTAGGTTTTTAATGTAAACATTATTATTTGTAGGTCCAGTAAATGATGAGTTAATCCTGCATACATTTATTCAGAATAAGGAACCAGCTGTTAAAGAGTTAACAGATGATAGTTTTGAACACCTTACGCAGGCATCAACCGGTGCTACTACAGGGGACTGGTTTGTTATGTTGTAAGTACCATACATATCTTTATACTTAGACATTTTTCTCTTTAATTTGCATTTACGAATTGAGCAGGAAGCCTTAACCCGTAATACGTTGGAAGGTGGGTGTCATCCCGGTGTTCGCCTGGTGAAATTTAGGAAAGCCGTTGAAGACCTCGATCAGAAAGGCGGGCAGTGGGGCTCGAACCCGGTGCCGATTCGAAGTCTGCGACGTTACTACAGGGTCTGGGTAAAATATATTGTACATTTATTTATATATGAACTCAACAATATTGTGAAGTAGTTTTGTTATATGGTTAAAAGAAGTGAAAACCAGGTAGCAAGAATGTTAATTCCACCCATTAGTGTTGAATCACGTTCCAACGAGCTATGTGCAATGAAATGTAATTAGTCACCCGGAGAAGAATTCCGTAACAAAGAGAGGGCAAAAATACGGTGCTCCCAAATCCATTGTCCGTACTCGAGTTTCCAGTGTTAACCATAAATGTGAAACTTATATTGTCTTTACAGTTTAACGTGGCCCGGAAATACAGTGGAAAATCCAACATTCCGTGCATTCGAAAGAGAGAGAGAGAGAGAGAGGCTGCATTCTCTGGCTGGAGTTATTTTATTGTCATGTTAATATCTTATTGTGTGTATGTATATAAACGAAAAATAAGTAATAGATTGTGTTCTGTACTATCCGCGAGAGGTATTGAAACGTACCCACCGCGGATATCAAAGCGCTATTGTATACGTGTAAATTTTACATAATTATCTCAAAATATCTTTACTTTCGGGTTGTTCGTAAATCCTAAGTCATTTCCGGAATTCGCATCTATTTGGATTCCTAAGTTCCGAACACCCCTAGTTCACTTATCCTAGGATGATAGTGAACACGTATGCCACAAGTTCATACATTATTATTCTGGTACACCTTGGTTCGTTCCTCAGGAACGCAACAACAGATATTAATTGGAAGCATATATACAGAGTGAAAGTGAAAGAAGGAAATAATAGAAATAAAATGACACTGTATCTTATGGCACCTTTTCTCTTATTTCTGTTAGTTGCTTCTTTCACTTATTTCTGTTCCTTCTCTCACTTTCACTCTGTATTTACCAGGTTTTTTTTTTTCCTTTAAATTGGTGACGATCCCTCATATTAAACCATCTGCGTTAATTTATAAGGGAACCAAGAAAGTTTTGTCGCTTTTTGTGGAGATCTGTGTTCAATTGGTCCTCACATCGTGAGTTGAATGCGAATAGAGATCAGGCGAAGGTCAGTTGTTGGTGTGGGTATAGCCCACATACTACCTGGTTGTGGCAGTTCAGTTACACCGTGAACGTGCGGAAGGACAGAGTGAACATGGGACCTCCACAGAACGTCATAAGGGCGTGTGGGGTCAAACGCAGCTTCAGCGGGGCGGAAGATATGCCAGGCCTTTGGGGAGGGTGCCGTGACTACGCGGATAGTGCAGCGGTGGTTTACCAAGTTTAAGGACGGCGACAAAACACTCGAAGGCGCACCAAGTGCAGAAAGACCAACATAGGTACCAAATGAAGATCTTCAGGCAGCAATTGAGGCGAACAGTGACCAGACATGTGAGGAACTGGAACTACAATTTAGTGTGAGTGGAGAAACCATTCGGCAGCACCTCCATCAACTTGGGAAGCACTACAAGTTGGGTCGATTGGTCCCACATGATTTGACTCCGGGCCAGAAGGCAACACAAGCAGACACCTGTGTTTCTTTGCTGTCTCGTCTGAGGAAGGAGCAATTTCTAGACAGGGTGTTGACATGTGATGAGAAGTGGGTCCTGTACGAAGCTCCACGGCGCCGTCATTATTGGTTAGCATCCCATGAACCGGTTCCAAAATAGCCGAAACCAGCACTGCACCAGAAGGAGGTCCTCCTGTGTGTTTGGTGAACTGCTCACGGCATTGTGCTTCGGGAACTGCTACCAGCTGGTCAGAGCATCAATGCAACTGTGTACTGTCAGCAGTTGAGCCGAGCCGTGTTCAAGAAAAACTCAACTCTGGAGTCAACATTTCTGAATCGCAAAGGGGCACTCCTGTTACAGGACAACGCTAAGCCCCACGTGGCTAGGATGACCCGGGACATCATTCTACACCTTGGATGGGAAACACTATTGCATCCGCCATATTCCCCGGACATTGCACCGTCCGATTTTCACCTGTTCCATTCCTTGGACAATCACCTTAGAGGACGCCAGTTCAAATCCTTAGTAGAGGTGCAAAATGCACTTGATACCTTCTTCGCTTCACAGCCCACCAAGTTCTACCGCAATGGAATCCATGGCTTTCCAGAACGTTGGCAGAAGGTCGTCGATGCTGATGGGGACTATTTTTGATCTTCCAGGTACGTTTTAGGTGACATATCGATGTTCGAAGGTGGTGGGTGAAAAAGCGACAGAACCTTCTTGCTTACCTTTATATATCATTTTCGCCTTGTAATCAATGGGTCCCGGGTTCGATTCTCGATGGGGTCACATAATTTCTCTAAAGTACCAACCGAATAGTAGTTCGGATGTCACTGTAAGCAGTAGCTCTTATCCTTGATAACCTTGCTGTTACATAAGGACGTTAAGCTTAAAAAAACGAAACAAAACCAAATTGCATCTTTCTGCGTGTCTAGATGCCTGTTATTTCACAGAGAAGCCAAAGTTAACTTTGCATTGATAGAAGTTGGCAAAAAATATCGACTGCATCCAGTGATGTACGCAGAGGTCCCCTTCGAAATTCCAATGTTTTTTTTAAATCCACTACAATTTTACGCGAAATTTTCGATATTTTCTGTAAAATTGACACTCATACTGAATTTGGATCCCCGCGACAGCTCTGGACCCTCCCCTCCCAGAAATAAATTTCTTGGTACGTACTGACTGCATCCATAGCACAGCAACATTAGCTTGGATTGGAATTTTTTATTTTCTTGAATGATATCTACATACTAAATTTGTAATTTAAAAATTCTGTTATTTACATAAACGTCTCTTTTGGCGTACTTCGTGCCGGGTTCGAGTCCAGGTGGAGAACAGTTTCTCTCAAATGTAAACCGAGTAGTGGTTCGGATTCCACTAAGCTGTAGCTGTAGATCCGTCCTTCATAACGCCGCTGCTGCATACGGACATTAAGGAGAAATAAACTTATTTCTATCCATATGTAATATAGCAAAGTATTTAAACCAAAATAACTTGGTTTAAGCCAAATAAACCTGTTTTTTTTTTTTTCTTTCAAAACACGGTTTTTGCCAACCCTGGTAATTATATTTTCAAACAATATTTCTTGATGAGTCCAAGAGGAGGGGAGCATGGCGTACTAGAAAATATTTTGAAAAGGACAAATACAGATTTTGAAGACTTTTAGTGAACATTTTGAAGACCTTTAAACAATGTTTTGGTAACATATTAGATGATCATTACTAAGAGCAGACGTTAAATTTCTGTGTTTTTGCAGCTATAGTAATGATTGTGTGGAATGTCAACGTTTGCAGGCAAGATGGGAGGCCGTGGGAGCCAAGCTGAAGGGAAGAATGAATGTGGCGAGGGTAAACAGGCAGACTGGAGGGTCAGTCACTGCAAGAAGGTTTGGTGTACGGAGTGTGCCATCGTTCATTTTGTAAGTGTTTCACTGAAAACTTTTCTCTGAATTGAACTTCATTTGTTTATAATTACTTATGTTTAATATGTCTTGTAGTCTCGGGGAGAAACACTAATGTTTGAGTGACTAAGTTTCAGTTATTCTCAATAGTCGTCTTGTGGTCGACTAAACAAATAAATAAATAGGTAAGAGACAGGGATATTAATTTAGCATAAGAACAGGTATGTTGCGCTAGGAGATATCAATTAGCAATTTTTACGTACGTCTGTATCTTCCGTAAACTTCATGTTGTGAACAATTTACACTTATTTAGGTAAACGTAGTGTTTCGGTCTAGACTGTATTAAAATGCAGAAGAAGGTAAAATAGAAGGAAACTTAGTGTAACTTAAGCATCAAGACATGGTTTAAGTGTGTAGCCTAAAACTGACTACACATTTGATCCTTTGTTATTGCAAATTGTTCACTACAAGAAGTTAACAGAAGCTACATGCGTAAGTAAAAGTTTCGTTCACGTAGTTTTTTCCTAACATGTAAGAATAGGAAGTTGGCCCAATCTAGTTTTGGATGTTCGTGTTATTTTTGTAGAAGTCATATGATGTTTGCTTATGCGTTACTGTCATTCAGTATTATTGACGTGGTGCTTATTGTATTATGTTGACTCATACAGCACAAAATTCTGAAGATACTCACGGAAAATATCCTTTGTTGATCAACTTGTAAACATTACAGAGTTTAGCGACAAATTAAGTACTAAATTGATTGTACTGCATGGCAACATTTCCTAGCACATCGTTGGCATAAGGAAATGTAATGCGACAATTGGAGTTTAATTCTGTTAAATACACTAAGGATTGAGTCTTAAAACGTGTTTATGGTCTTTTTGACCACTGGTCCTGGATGATGATTATTATTATTATTATTTAAGATTTCTTGACCTTAAAGATATCTTTCCTTCAAGAAAAACAGTGGATAACGCAGGTATTGCTTTAGAAAGAGAAACAAATGAGTTAACAGAACTATTATCCGTCCATACTTATGAGTACACTGTTGCTCTTATGGCAACAGCGATGCCGGTTTGACCGCTAAATAAAAAAGCGAAACTGAGCTCCTGCAGTCGTTCTCTTACTTCAGGTTGCCATAACCAAGCGGCAACGCTCCAGTTGCTGTTAGTTTTTCTCCCTCTTACCCCGTCAAGTTTTTCATATGAAACTATCGTAATATTAGGAAATTAAATATGTATAAATGAAGAAAGGAATTAGGGAATTAATTTTCGTACTAATTTTAAATATAAAACTTTAACGTAAGATCATTAAAGATAAATAACAGTAAAGGCATTTCGTGTGCGTCAGGGAAAAGTATGATAAGTAAAACTGCAGCTGTTGCCATAAGCTGCAACAGTATAGACCAAACCCTGGATCGGTAATAGCAGAGAAGGAATTGGATTTCAGACTTGTTACAGAGTCGAATACTCTCCGAAAAGGTGCTTAGAAACAAAGAAAGGCATGTTATGCTCCGTTATGACATATGCATATCATAACGTATGAACCTTCATTTAATTTAATTCAGTTAAAATGATCTGTTTAAACTGTTCAATTTGTGAGAATTAAATACAAAATATTTAAGATGAAAATTTTTAATCTTGGAATATTGTTGGCAATAAATGAAACAGCTTGTGGGATATAATGGTTTTAACATTAGAATGTAATAATCCTGGAGAAGAAAAATAAACATACTACAGCAGTAGATGGAAGCACGTGAAGTAATGTGCGAAGAAACTCCAAGTAAGAGTTACATGAATAATTTTAGTGTGTAAAAGGCAATGGTAAAGCCTATTAAGTTCAAATAGCTAAATGGAAGAACTAAAATTAATACTGTAAATATTTTATGTGAACATTTTAACGATGAAATTTGCAGTAGCATTGTTACGGAAAAGGTGTAAAAGAGTATGAGCTGGGAAAGTTTTTTTTTTGTTAAAGGAACGTCTTAATATAAAACCCAGTTTTATGTTATAAACTGCTTACGCGAATGGATTCTCGTGACTAAGCTTAAAGAAGTCATCTCTTGTACGGGAACCTTCACCAAGTTTCGCTCCCTCAAGGTAGTAAACTCTTGAGATATTAGGAGCATCTTGGCCACCCACGAGAGTGACATTCGATTCTTTCTAAGCTTACTCCGTTGCAAGGACGGGGAGCGTGCTCAACTATAAAAGCAAGTAAATGTGTTGTAAATACAAATAAGAGTGTACTGTATAATGTATATGTTTGATTTTGGCTAGTTTGGTTAACAGAAATTGATTGGTTTCAAAGTTATCACTGACTTTGGTTAAGCATTTCAGTGATATGTTTAGGTATGTTCTTGGCATATATATGGAAAAAGTTAAATACACCTAAGTCGTGAAACCTCTTGGTTTTTAAATAGGATAAAAGGGTGGGAACCATGATTATCACACTAATTATATGCCGTACACTACAGTCGATATTGGCAATGAAAATAAATGCTTTTGGTTTATTAATCGATGTCCAGCGGTCGGGAAAACTTGGAAAAGTCAGGGATGGTAGTTGGTTAGAGAAAAGTCATGGAAAACTCAGGGAATTTTCTTTAAATCAGAGAAAAGTCAGGAAATTGTAGGATTTCTCGAAGGTCTGCCCAACTTCTAGATCTTCCTGCCCATAGAGCAACGCAGAGAAGGGTGTCATTATATCTCTAGAATAATATTGCTACCTAAAATCTACAACACTTTCGGGTATTTGAAATACAAAGAAAGTATTCGAGATTAGTAAGACCTTTGTTAAGGTACACTTTCTTCATTCCAGCATTTTCTTGGTGAAACTGAGGGGAAAACATCAGTCAGAATAGTTGGCCGTGGAGTTCGAACCCACGTGCCTACCCATTGCCGATCCGAAGTACCCAACGTTACCGCCTGGATCACAAGGACTGGGTACTCCGTCTGTTATAATCTGGTGATTGGTGTTCCGGACGGCGAAGTGACACTGGGAAGATTGAGCAGCAATTCAGACCCTGCTCGGGCCGCCGTGGCTTAGTGGTAGAGCGCTTACCTCTTAAGCGTGGGGTCCTTGGTTCGATCCCGGATTGTGCCCTGTGGAATGTGTAGTGAACAAACACTGTGTGCATGGATTTTCTCCGGATTCTCCCGTTTTCCCCCTCTTTTCTAATTCCACCAATTCTTCTTTCATCATTAATTCGGCTTGAACCAAAATTGCTTTTATAAAGGCCTTCAACGACATTTTTTAAAAAAATCAGACCATGCTCAGGCGGATCAGTGAGATTATCCTGAATGGAATTCTTCCCTATTTTTTTTTTCAGTCCCACCTGTGAATGGCGGAATGCCGTGACCTATAATTATCTTGGGCCCCGAACTACGCCGTGACTTGAATCTAGTGCACATACCTTGAAGTGAGGTCACTCCCATACAGAACAGGCCCGCTTCAAGACTCCCGATTTCACAGTAGTGACACACCTTTACCAACTGAGCTACTGATGTGTGTACACAGCTTTACATTTACATGTATTCAGATTTTATTTCTACCCCCACCCCCCAAAAAAATAATAATAATAAACCCGAAAAGCCCAATAAAACCCGCCTGGGCCTAAGTGGGCTGGGTTTTCTCAAAAATACCCAGTTTTTTCAAAGCTGCTTTTAACCTAATCAAAGTTATTTCATGCGTTGACCCTGCTGTTGCGTGTGACAGGTAAAAATAAGCTTATTTTTCTGTCTGTTCCTATAAATAAGTGTGTCGACGGCAGTCTGGGGAAAATGTGATTTTAGTCTGAAAAACAGAAAAGTCAGGGATATTTTGGTTACTGACAACCCTGTCTATATTATGTCAAGAAACTGTAAACATCTTTTTTTTTCATATAATTTGATTCGGAGAGGTTGAAAACCATTAAAATAATAATTATTGAATATGACTTTTACGTTTTTTTAATCCATATTTTAAGAATAAGAAGCTGTGGCATATACGTTGTTTTGGAGGAGCGTGGTGGCATGGGTTGGATAATTGGAACTACTTAATTACTTAACCAGTTCAATAATACACTTGTAAGTATAAGGGCAGGGTTAGTACTGACCTGGAAAACGTTGAATAGTCAAGGAAAACAGTTTTTAATTAAAAAAAAAGTCGTGGAAAAGTCAATTTAATAACAAATATTTAAATCTATGAAAGAAGTCAGGAAATATTTTATGTGGGTTTTTGCATTTGTCTGAAAATATTGTTGTACATATCATGTTGTTAGAGTAATCATTTCTTATGTCATAAGTCGTGATGAACCTAAAGAAGTGGGATCTCGTGCAGCTGGAGCCCAATGGCTACACTGTTTCATAGCACTAAGGAAGTTAAGTGCAATGACTTCGACATCTGTATTTATTATATATAGTGATATGTAAATAATAATCTGGAAATCTTATATATAGGGTTGCCACCTATCATAAATTTAAAAATAGTGTGAAAAAATCAGTGAAAAGGCATGGTTTTTCAGTAGTCATCAGGAAAATGAGAGAAAACAAGAAAAAGACAGTGATTGATTCCAAGGGTTCCATTAAGATCAGCAAACGAAAGAATGATATAAAAATCAAACAGCTGGAGGGGAAAAAAAGTGAAAATTAGATTGGAAGCGAGAAGAGAGGAGAAAGCCTGTAATTCGAAACTCAAACATATGTTGAACTCGAAGAAGTTACTTTAAAGAGTATCATAGTTAAAAGGGCTGTTCGTTTTTGAAGTCACTTGAACTAAAGATGGTTTAATCAGGTGAACTGTAGGAAGTGAAATACCCTAATTGTTACGTACCCAATGTGATGTAATAAATATTTCTCTCTTGTAAGACTATACCTCATCAAAGATTGAAAACCCACCTATTTTATGACTAAGCACTATATATTCTTATAGGTAATAAACTTATTTCCATACATGTTAGCAGCTGTGTATGCAAACTGTGACCGTTCAGCTTGTCTGATTTCTGAAACTGTACTTAGCTCCCCTCCACTCTTTTTCAAGTCTGATATGGTTTTTCACTTCTCATCCGGCCACCTGGTAAAGGAATTTTAAAAAAGTAATTAAAGTATTTTCAGACACTTTTGTGTGTTTCACTATTCAACACCTTCCTGTAATTTCAATTTACTATCTTTAGTATACGAAAGTACTCAGATTTGTTAATGTCAGTAGTTACGATACGTAAAAAGGAAATCAGGGAATTTAGAATTTGAAAATTAGTGGCAACCCTGTATATGTTAGGAAATTCGTTATGGAACCCTAAAGATAGAGAAGCTGCCGATCATTTTTGTTCCTTACTATTCATATATAAACTTAATATTTCGGTTTATAAATATACTTTTAATGTACTTTCTGTATCTCCATGTAAAGATGTCTTGGTCCTTATTATTATTATTCTACTTTATTTTTTTTATTTTAAAGGTTCCGTTTGGGTAAAATGTACCGTTACCAGATAGCAAAATACGACATAGCATCCTTTTCCTCATTTGCGGTAGATTGGTATAAGAATGTAAAAGCTGAGCCAGTGCCTCATCCAAAGACTCCTTTGTAAGTATTTATATCTAGTTCTTTAGCTGTAATGAAGAAAGACTAGCAATAAACGTCGTAGCGTAGAAATTAATTAAATATATATTTTACTTCGTCGAATACTTATTATTCTTTCTTTAACATATACTGCTTCGTCGAATAGAGTACCACCAGCTAGCTCAGGAACTTGTAAATAAGACTCTTTATAATACATCTCTCAGAGATTTTCGTTCGTGCATCTACATTGGATATCTTGAGGATAAGAAAGCTTCTTTGTCAAACGATGCCGATGATTCATACGATTACCTAATCTCGGGGACAAGTTGCTTTAACTGCTCCTAGTCTGCTTGACGCCTAACTCCCTCTTGTGGTAGCAGTGGAGACTACTTGCACAACTTTCATAAAAGCCCCATCAAGATTAATATGCAATGAGAAAGGATAATAGAGCCACGAAGGCACTGCACCCTCTCTCACGTAACTAAAACGCGAAAGCGTGAAATACAAGATTGGTTTATGCCACAAAGACAAAATTAAACATTCGATTTATTAATCAAATTGTTAAGCTATAAAGAAAACCGAACATCACTCTTTACATTCTTGTAGAACAAAAATCTTCGTGACATTATCACTTTCCAGATTGATTTCTCCAACTTTCTGATATAAACAAATATTCTGTCTTTGCCAAATTAAAACATTCTTTAAATACAATTAAATGTTGCCTTATTTCTCTTAACCAACACTTCCTTACATTCTTTTCAATGAATCAATATTATTTCCTCCTATATAATCGCTTTGAATTGCCATTGGCAAGACCTATCCGTAATTAAGTTGTTTAAATTCAATTCAATATAAATGACGTTTCGAATATATATTAGTTGCCTCATAACAATGGCCAAACTCAGCACAAATTTCCAGTCCACATTACAAACAATAATCACATTTTATTAAATATTAATTCAAATTAATTTATAACACAACAACAATGCTCCATATTTAAATTAATAAATTAAAACTTCTTTCTTTCGTCGATCCATATCCTTGTACCCATATCTTAGCAACACTTTTAGTTGCTATCATCTTTAGACGTTCATTTCACATTATAAAGTGACAGCTGTTAAATTAATACGCTTCTGATTACATGTTTTATTTTATGTTTTCCAGTGTTTGTTTTATGATGATATATTCCTCCAAAACTGACAGCTATTTTTAGTTCCGTACCATCTGACTCTTACTTGTTGGCAATACTTTATCTCTATCAACATATTTCCTTTTCTGTATTCATCTATCTCAAATGTTTTAATTTCCATCATTATGCTGCACAATATCGAAGTGAAACGTCTGATGTGCAACGTAGTATTTTCATCAAGTCCCATGATCTGCAATTAACAATCACAAAAATAACACATATATTTGAAAAAGTAGCCCCCTGAGCACCGAAGTCTGTGTTTAAAATGTGTTGCACAAGTATGTGTGCTATGGGAGACAAGTGATACGTTCTGGAGAAGTGTAGTCTGCAAGAGCGTTGTACAGATGAAATTTTCATAGTTCCCCTAATCTGTAATAAGTTTCCTTCTCGTTTTTTAAAGATAAGATTAACACAGAGTACCCCAGTGCAAGTAACACAGAGTACCCCAACTTCTTTTCAATTTAATACTGGTTCAGTTGTGAGTCGTCATTGTTGCCAAGCAACTACAGTAGTGGAAATACGTTCTTTTTTTATTTTATTATTTCCTCTCCGTAGATATAACATTTTTTAATGCTTAATTATGATATCTTCAAAATAGGGACAAAGTGAGTCCCGGGATGCGGGACAATAACATTGAATACCAAACTGTCCGTGAAAATACGGGACATTTGGCAGTTCTTCATGTATAATAGAAGCTTCCATTGCAAGCCGTTTAATGTGAAGCAGCGTTTCTGTTGAAAATCGAGTCTGAAAATTCGTGCTTGTTTTTTTAGTATGCTTCGAAAAGATAGATACCCTGATTAGTTGACCATAGAGAAGATAAATGTGAGCTTTCAATAATGTGCGTTTTGTTTGTTCTTTTCAGTGATGATTTTACTCAAATGATAGCAGATTATTTACGGGACAATCCTATAATTTTGACTATTGGAGCAATTGCAGGCGGTGCGCTTGCTCTTGTAGGTCTTATATGTTTTATGAAACCAAAAAAGACAGATACCAAAAAGAAAAAGTAATTGGACGTTTTCCTAAGACTGCAAATGGTCCGTGTGTCTTGAGTGAGAAGAAATTGAGAGATTGTATTATGTTTTGTAATGCATTTACTGTTAATGTAAGTATGTGCAATGGATGCTCCTGTAATCGGTTTTGGGTTGTTCTTGCACAATAGTGTACACAGTACATTCCTTCCTACTTTGAAAACGTGTTGTTTATTGAACCTGAATTCCTTTCTGTTTGAGAATAAAACATAGTTTTGTAATGGAATGATACTCTCTTACCGTCATATGTTGTAATTGTTAACAATATAAAATAATCACTGTGCCCGTCCGCTCATCCATTTATTATTATTATTGTCCGAAAACGATCATCCAAGTACGTCAGAGATTAATCGTTCGTATGTTAAGTTGTGCTTACGTGTTGCAATTTTGTAAATATATTCAAGAAAAAGTATAACAATGCATATGTCTTTATTATAATACACGCACCTATTTATGTTAATTGTTTGGATGGTAATATAAGTGCTACGAAAGCAATTCTTAAGGGTTATTAAAACGTTCATGATAGCAAGGACATTGACACATTGTGTGCGATACCAAGCGGCCATAGCTCAGTTGGTAGTGTGTTGGCTTCGCATTCGAGAGGTCATGGGTTCGATATCGGCGGCCTACCATCCTGACAGTTTTTATACCAGGCAAATGCCGGGATGGTACCTTGAACTTGGGCCCTGGGCGGTTTTACCCATACTGTCCCCTGCCCTATCCCGGTCTCAGCCACAGATGCCTATAGGGGATATACGATGTTGGATTATTGATGTACACCCTTAGTTCCTAAATTCAAGATGGCTACGATAAAGCAATGTAGCTACGTTTCATTTCAGAGGACTGCCAGAGGTCTACGTTCATGAAGAACAGTAATGTACCGTAGTGTTCCCATACCCATTCTTATATTAAGATGTGTGTGTTGTCACTGGTTCAAGTTCTGCAGAAGCCCGTTGAACCGAGTTGTTCGGATCCTATTTTAACAAAAATGTAGGTCTGTTCCTAAGAAACTCTTCAGCTCGTTTAGGACGTTAATAACAATTCAGTCTATCATGTTAAGAAGACATTTATTATGAGCATAAACCTCATGAAACAAGATTTCATGAGTTCTCAAACAGAACCTCTTGAAACTTCAAGATACTTTTCTTTTTGTGCCATAATATTGCGAGCGCGCTTCGGGTCCTATTTGAAGAACATAAAACTTGAACTGTTTGGCAGTGCTGAGCCCTTAATATTGTGAGCGAGAATAATGAAGCACGCTTTGTTAGGTCCATTGTTACAAGTTTCCACTTAGGTCCGATTTTAACGACAGCTTCAAGCTTAATTTTATTCCTTTATATATTCGATTGTAAAGGCAACCGTGACGTTAGTCAGGGTAGCCGGCAAGAGGACTCGAAACCTGCATGCCTCTCCAGTGCCGATCCGATATAAACGATTACACTACAAGAAGTGGGTCAACTTGAATCCTGAATTGGATATTCTTACTGATATTCTATGTAATTTTTGTTAGCAAACGTAGGAATTATTGTTTAAATTGTGATTTACGCTATAATCAAGTACGTACTCTAAACAGACGGGGCCATATTAAGGTGGATATAAAATCATATTTGAGGTAGAATCTGAGATAGGCACTGGTACACAAAGTACTATGAATGCCATTATTCAGATTCATAAAGTGAATCTTTCTCGGCAAGTTATCGCCTCCACCTGGATTACAGTACTAGGTATTTTTAATTAAGGCCAGTTTCTGTTAATGAGCTTAACGACGAGACAGGTATAGTTTATCTTAGGTTCATTTGTAACTTACAAAAAATTAGTTTCGATAAAGAATAAACATTAATGTTTTTCCATTTAAAAGCACATGAAATTGCTCAGAAATATACAAACGTGGCGACCTGTTATTACTTTCTTCGTATTCGGAAGGTCCTTGGAACGATCTCAGCAACCGCCTATCCTGAGTTTTTTCCTATCATACTAGGCAAATGGCGGGATGAAACCTACTAACATGGTCCTGGCCGAGTACCTGCCAACATCCCGGTCTGCGCCGGAGATGCCCAAAGGCGATAAAATAAATTCAAGGTTCAAATCAGTCTAATGAGAGAAGCTAAGAGAGTATCATTCAGTTAAGTGAGAGTGGGTATTCAGTACAAGTAAATTATAAGTTGAATAATACATCTTTAATTCGATAAGGAAAAAGAAACACTCAGAAGAAAGAAAGTCAATTACTGTGTCAATTTTGTGCTAAAATGCCTGAATCTTGATGTGTATGGAAGAGAATTTAATGGGCATTCTTATTGCCCAATGAGTTTATTTTTGTATTTATACTTTTAGACTATCAAGCAATCAGTAGCAATAGTGTCGCAAATTTTCCATTTACGAAAAGAGTACCAAATTTTACACTAAAATAAAATGTTCCAAAATAATAATAAAGCTTAAAAAAATAATGACTTTATAAACATTGGGATATGCGTTTGGAATTCTGGTCAAAATGTCAAGAAAACTTTTGTAAGCGTTGTGGGTTTTGTATTAAAATGGATTTGCGTTTTGTATTTTCACATATTTTATTTATAAAAGAAAAACTGAACAGAAGTTGTAATTTTATTTACCTTACCAAACCTTCGCTAATACATGTAAGTATTAATTTCCTCAGAAAACATATGAAGCAAAAGTTTACTCACGTGTTTCAGCCTCCGTGGCTTCAGATGTTCTCAAAATTGACACACACTACCTTGATGTAATCTATAATGTAAATAGTTTTTGGGTTATATTTGAACAAAGAACTTAATAAGTTCGAGATGCTAATACAGCGTTTAATAGCGTTCACTGACAAGGTTGAAATATATAAGTAAATCTTTGCTACACGGATCCTGCGCATTGTGTTTGTTTATAAATATGCGACGAAATTTTGGGCTCACTTTCAACTTCACCTGGAAGGAACCATTCACTTTCATTGAGAAGCAAAATGAATTACCTTGGAAGTATTGTCGATTGAACCACATTCTGCAGATGGTCTCGAAATACCTTTCTCCGTGACTGTAATTACCCATAATGGGATCCAGTGACACCTCCAAGACCAATCCTTAGGCCTTTCGAAGATCAAAACAGTCTTCTATATATTTCAAAGATGAACAATATACCATAGGAAATTACCCATTTCTTATTTCCTACACTGGCCATCATTTGAAAAAGAAGACTGGTTTGTTCTTCGAAAGACCGAAAGATTGGTAATACTTCGTTTCTTGGAGGTGTCATTGGATCCCATTGTGGAGAACGTCATAATAATAACCTCCACATATAGCAACGTTGCTCTCATGTTTTGTGTAAACGAACCACAGACATTCCGCGTTTGAATTTCATCTGTGGACCAACAAACCGGCACATTATACCTGAATAGAGTTTTAAAGCTACAAATGCATTCACATGCAGTAAAAAAAAAAAAAAAAAAAATCACAAATATACATAATTATTGCTTTAACCAAAAGTATATTGTAGCCTATATATGTGAAACGCTTGTATTTCTTTATTAATATAATGACATATCTTTGGGCTCTCGTTTGTTTAGAAGGTCAGTCCAATTGGCCAGTCAGTAACAGGGTCCCCACTCAACCGTGAATTTCGTTATTAAACCTTGGAAATCTAGAAAATGTTAAAATTAATATTAAAAAAAAAAACTTATAAGAAAATAAAAGTCATTTCGCATCTCAGAAATGTGCTTTGGAACTGTTTCAAATTTAAAGGACGTTGACAGCTTGGAGAACGGTCGCGTGGCTGAAAGAGCGATGTCCATACTGACTTGTGCTCGAAAATATGTTATGCTATATTGAAGGATAAAAAGGAGCCAGGATCGAACGGTTTTTAAGTGGTTAAGGAGAGACTGAATGATAAGCTCTTGCCAGCCAAATTGGCATTCTTTATGTCAATGTGTGGTTTGTTCGAATCATTTCTGAGTGAATTTCAGAATGATGCGGTTATGGCTCCTTTGCTTTATAATGAGATTATCTCAACTTTTGAATCTTGTCGAGAAAGTGGTAAAAAAGGACCATCTGGACAGTGTAAGAAATCGAACTGACAAAGTAGATTTATCATCCATCAATCTTATCCCAATCAAACTCTTTGATTTGGGTTTTGCCACCAAAGAAGCTCTCAGAAAACGTGCAACAACTACAGATTTAGACAAGTTTAACTTGAAGAGAAATGCAAGGGATGCAATCCATGACCAATAGAATATCGAAAAATCACCAATCAAATATCCATTGTATAAAACAACCACATACTTAGATCCTAGTGTCATTAACAGCAATGCAGGTGAAAAACATCCTACAAAATATTTCGAAGAACTGGTTACCGAAAAATGGATTACAGACATAAAGGCAGATGTTGTAAAGCGACAGTACCTCAAAGTTTTGTCGAAAGAACATGTTTTGAAACAATGCAAAAAGTACAAAAGGAATGAAGAACGACTTGCTTTTTTGTGGAGTTGATAAGTGTGAAAGGTCTAGAGGAGTCATTCAACTCATCCTTACACTATCTCAATTGAAAGGAGATTCTCCGTGAACAGAGTGTATAGTTGAGAACTTGAAGGAAGAAAAATTAGTGGCCTTGAGAATGGTTTGTTACTGTATCAGCAGCTGGAGGAGTGGAAACAATCAGCATGGGTATGATCCGTGCGGCTAAAATTGCCCACACCCGCAACACCGAGCACTTGGCAAAAAAAAAAAAAAAAAAAAAAGTACAAAGAAAGAAAACAAGCTGCTAAAGAGAAAAAGAATTGGAAGCAGAATAGTTGTAAGTTTTAGCCGACGCGAGAAAAAGAAAGGCTGAATTACATGAAAAAATATTCAAACTCAGAAAAAAAATGCAATCTTAAGGAAAGTAACCTTTGAAAACATGTAAACAGTTTTTATACCCTTTGATGAAGCAAAACGGTTGGTTACTTATACCAGCTACAGGAAATGTACCTGAAGATAATGTTAGTGATAAGTTTTTTTTTGTTAATTAAAAAAAAATGCTTTGTACATCGGCTTGACAGTTAAAACAGGCCTATCAAAAAAGGCGCTGTGAACAATATATGTGAACTTAATCTAAAAGTAATTAGATTGTGAATGTTTGGTGCTAGGGGTCGTCGGATCGATCCCTGCTCATGCCATGTGGGCTTTGTGGTGGACAAACACCGTGTGTGTGGGTTTTCTCGGGGTGCTCCCACTTTCTTCATTCCAGCAATTCATCCAATCATCATCCATACGGCCTGAGCCATAGTTGCCTAAAGGCCTTACAATAAATTCTAATCTAAGTGCCGATCCAAAGTCTGTGACCGTAACTACTAAGTATTCTCAAACTTTCCCCTCCCTTTCTCAAAAAAAATCGCGAATTCCTGAACAACTGTCTTTATATCAAAGCATACTCTTTATTTTTAAATTTTATTTATGGCCTTCAGGCATCTCTGGCAAACAGGATGGGGAACAGAGAAGAAATTGATAGAAATAACAATTTAATTGGAATTTAGTTTTTAAGGCCTTTAGGCAGCTTGGGGCCAGGCCGGATGGATGAATGGTGGAATGATGAAAGTGGGAGGAAACGGAAGAACCCTGAGAAAACCATGTACATCGTGTTTGTCCACTACAAAGAACACATTGCATGAGCAGGGATTGAACCGAGGACCCCAAGCACCGGAGGTGAGCGCTCTAGCATTGAGCCACCGCGTCCTGAAAACCATTTAAAAGAGTTTAGATCCATATTGAGTGTTTCCTATCGTCATTTAGAAGGTGCGCCGGTCAATGTTCATACCAGATAACATAAATTCCACAAAAGTAAAATGCCGAGGCAGCTCTAAGTTTTCAAACTTAAAATGTTGTTTCATATAAACTGACGGCCTCGTACTAAATATGTTTTTAGTGGTGTTATTTCATCACGGAGAGATATTTATTTTGTCATCTGTTCTTCGTATGGCAGCCTACAACTTAAATAGCGATACTGAGTACATCGAGACAAACAAGTGAAACATCTTTAAATTCGAGTTCTGATTTATCCGGACGTTTCTTATCTGATGTCGTTGCAACCTTAGGCACTTCCATGAAATTGGATATATATCATGCAGTTTTTACCATTTTAATTTGCAGTCGCTTCCCACCAATTTGCTATTTTCCACTCGAAAAAAAAAATATTTACGATATTATATATATATATATTAATACTATACATACTTCGGCACATTATTTGCCAAAGGTTAGTACTTCAATGCATGGAGTATAAATTTACATCAGTCTTCAATTTAAGCGGCAGTTTTAATTTGATGACACGACGGCTCTCCTTTGCCGTTTTTTACTCTACGCACGTCAAAGAAATTAGTCACATCACACTCGAATTTCTACTATTATCTTCACTTCGTTTCAGATATCCGTACGACTGCAGCTGCAAGTTCTCCTTACGTTATTTTTAATTATACGCACTTTTTTTTTAAGGAATAGATATTTTCATTACACTTTATTCGCACGACGAGTGACCACCCCAAATTTATGCTATAAACTTATTATTTTTACTCGAAGCTTTCAGGCACTTCTACTCTTGGATTTGGAACTAATAAAAATAAAAGGGCCACGATTGCTCAGTAGTAGTGCTCACCTCTCGCGCTTGGGGTCCTCGGTTCGATCCCTGCTCGTGCCATGGGGCTTTGTGGTGGACAGATACCGTGTGCGTGTTTTCTCCGGTTTCCTATCACTTTCTTTATTCCACCAAATTCTTCCATCATCCATACGGCCTGAGTCAAAATTGCTTTAAAAATTAAACTAAAATTCAAATTAATAAAGGTAAAACGGGGACAATTAATGGCTACTTATATCGTAATTACATACCGTGTCCATTTGATTTGAAGTCTAGCAGTAAGATTGTCTAATGTTAATTAGAATTGCTATCTAATTCTTTGAAGAGCAGCTAAATCTTTGCTAATATTTTTTGTAATTCTTTTCGAAACAATAACGTTGAAAGACCACCCCACTCGTTATCAAACTGTTAATCAACTATTTTGCTACCAACTGTCTGTATTCTATATACTTAGTTTGTCCTCCTTGAGAATAGCTGCGCCGAAACCGGAAAATAAAAAACAAACCCTATTACTAAATAATCACTCCGTTAATAAATGATTGGCTTTGCATTAGGAAGTCCTGTGTTGTAGCTCGGTAACCAGCTATCCTAGAAGATCGGATCTCAAGTCACACCAGGATAATGTAGCGATGGTACCTTCAAACTAAGCCCTTGTCGACTTCCTTCCTAATCCTAAAAAATCAACTAAGCGCAATGGTGAAATATATGGTAAAAACGAGCTACGAGAACTTATAAGAATGGGACCTACAGGTTGTGGTAAAGTAAACCCTGAACCATTAGGGTGTGTCCAAATGACTTCCACGGGACTTGAATCCGGTCCACACACACATATATATTTCAGAGTTTATCTCCGTGATCACACTTGTAGAAGTACTCGCATTATGTAAACTAATCCGAATATATTTATACACACACTCTGGTTTCAATATAAGTTGAACTGAGGACATAGTCACATGCCAAACAGCCATTTGAAAATACGTCCCGTTGATGTGCAGAATTAAAAAAAGTAAGTTGAAGATCTACGACGAGAAATAGGGAATGCAAAATTTGTTTGTCATCTGGAAACTTTAACAGCTTTGATCATCTCCACCATCTTGTATGTTCCTTCCATTGATTTACATGGAAATTATTTTACTCGCCTCGTTTCTCAGAAAAGGAATTTTCAACTTCTTTTCACGTAGTTCTTTGTGCTGTTTATTTTGTTGAACTTTAAAAGTAATGAAGGTATCGTGAACTGCCCTGAATTCCTGGGATGCTGTTTGATTTCAATGAGACTATGGGTCCTGGTTTGTTTTAGTAAACTCAATATTTCAGATAGCACCACAGGGAAAAAATAAATTGCACAAATCGAGTGACCGTGAAGGCCAAAGTCCCTTCAAAATTATCCAATTTACGCCATACCGATACGAGAACTGTATCGCTTCTTTGTGCTGGATAATTTCTCATCGCCAATTGATTCACAAAGGTGAGCAATATTTCCATGTAACAGCCCCATGGTGATGATCAAAGACTGAAGAAGTCGCGACAGCTGCCACTTCCGTGTGGCCACGCTCGCGCCGCTGCTGATGAGGTAATAACAGAGTTTTCTTTCACAAACACACTAGGGCAAGTCCACTTCAAATTTCGAATCATTACTATTCAAGATATTTACAAAATCCCGAGTAAAGTAGCGAGTGGGGTACCCTGTTTATAAAAATGTAATGTTTTATATTTGGACAATGTATCTTGCCATGGACATATTATGTTATATATAATTATACATTATATCCATCAAGAAACTACAAAAGTATTTGCAAAACTTAACCAGCCAACCACCAAGAAAAATTACGTGAATACAGAAGTTGAAGGACATCAGACGGGTTGAACAATTCTTACGTCACAAAAGTGACAAAGCAAGATGGCGGCTGTTATTTACATCCTTAATTTTTTTTCATTACTGGACTGGACTGGACAGGTAGGCACGGCCTAAGTCCATTAGAAGTTTTAAGTGATGATGTCTCTCAGCTAACACTCTTTCGGAAAAAGGAATGAACGAGATAACGACCATGAGCTTAATTATTATCCCGGTATTCGCCTGATAAAGTATTTAGGGTGGTAGGCTGCAGGATCCCCGTATAATACCGATCCAAAGTTAGCGATGTTGAACACTAAACAACGACACTACGAACAAAACAGACTTGTTCACTTTGTGTTAGTATTTTCAAATACAACGGTTAGACAATTCCTGGAGAGTGGTTGTTAGTTGCTTTGTAAGGAAGTAATTCCGGGTTTGATCTCCGATTGGGACACAAGTTACTCAAATTCCGCTTGAAACTTCAGGTAACAAAATTTTCATACTATAGAAGATAATAGCAAATCATCATCAGTTCACTTCGCCTAAGGACTTTCAAATTACAAACTTACCTTCCGGAAGAATACTAACCCTCACGTACATGCACCAAGTAGAAATCCATATAGAACAGGGTTGCCATATTCTGCTCATCAACACACAAGACGTACTTTAAATAATCACAATAAGGCGTCATTATAGACATCAAATGAAGTTAGAACAAATTTCCTCTTCTATGTAATAAATGGCTCATGGACGGGCAAAAGGGTGTAAGTCAATATTTTTCAATTTTCTGATTTTTGTATCTTCAGTGATTCTCTTTTATCGGTCGAAGTCTAGCAATAAAACAAATGATCTCAACCGAAGTTATATTTAATCATTAGGTATATATTTTATCTCGCTCTCCTGAGAAATTAGAATTTTGGACGTTTGTCCTTTTGTTCGCGCACTAGCCAACTAATAAAATTCAAAGTGAACAATTTTTAGTAATTAATATGTAAGGCCTCGCAGGCTTCGAACTTTGCACCAGAACTATTTACTTATTAAGGACATACATGCATAGCATATAATTACATTCAAAGGAACAAATCTTCCATCGCGTGAATACTGAATGCTGATGCTGTTACGTAAATAATCTACATAGACAATATTATACGGAAACAGCAAGATATACACAAAGCCACGTAACAGGCAGTATGTAACACCTGTTATACAACATTAATGTAAGTAAATAACAATAAATATGTTTATAGCGCAAAAGACCCTTCCGGGCACTTTCGTTCAAAACAAGGCGCTTAAACTGCATGAGCCATCATCTTCCCCTGGAAATCTGCTGACCCATGTAGTTTCCAAGCGACTCTCTTTCCCAAAAAGGAAAAAGAGAACCGACAAATTAATGAAGCGCTGTCGAACATTATCCAGTCGTAACTTCTCGTTCTGGGAGACGAGTTGGCTACAGCACTTACACAAGCAAACTTTATACCAGTGAAAAGGCTAACAAGGGTTAGCTACCATCGAGACATCAACGAAACTGTCGGGTCAGTCAAAAGCGTTACTGAGTATAACTTCTCTTCCTAACATGAAACTAAAACCATGTTTCTAAAACCTCTCGCTTTTTATTTCTTTATATCGCTACATCCTTCGATTCCAGTATAAAGACCTAAGGCCGAAAGCTTTATGAATAGACGCAGAAGCAGCTGAACCGATTTTAATAATTTCTGGTATGAAAGAATTCCTTACTCACCTAAAGGTTTGGTGATACAGTTAGCAGGATTCGAGATATTGTACCATCAAAAATAGTCAATCCATTGTTTGTAACAATGAGATAAATATTTTTATTCAAATGCTGATTATTGCAAAATCAGAAATAATTTAATTAAGATTTAAAGAAACTGTAATATGTAAGGTATGGGTAATAACTGCTACTACTACTAATAATAGTAATAGTAGTGATTGTAGTTGTAGTAGTTAATGTTGTATTAGTAGTGGTAGAACTTAGTGTTGCCAACGTATTCTATTCACTCCGCACCAACGGGCGGGAAAATTAGGTAGGAACTAATCACTCCCTTTTCAGCACAAAACTTCTCTTTGACAATACTTCGATTCTTCTGTTGATTTTCCTTTTAAACTATCACATCACTTTAAAAAGGATTATAACTAGCAGATTTATCATCGGCGTGGTATATGTGAAATTTTCATATGTTTTCACAAATTTCAATAAATAGTCCCTACAGACAATACAATATAAAATACCCCTACGGAAATTTCTATCCACATTACTGCTGCTTGATCAATTGTCTGAGTTTTAATTTGAATAAATGGTAGAACAACAGTAATCAGGGCTTCTTTTTCTTTATTCTTAATTGTTAATACTTCAAAATACGGGACGTGTAGCAAGTCTGCGTATAGAATGGGGTTGGGTGTTCACTGAAATTTGAAACTACGTATTTCTCTACGTCAATGTTTATTATTTTACTTAAATTTTCAATTTCCAATTATCTGAGAATTGAATTGTGCACAACGTGCAGAGGAACAACTGTGGAATATACTGTGCATTTTAATTACAACATATACATTTTCATCAAAACGTCCATTTCGTACATTTTAAGGTACACTATCACAGCATTATTAAGAACATTTATAAATTGTATAACAAACTGCTTGGTCCAGCACTATATTCAGAATTTGGCTCAAAATATAATCTTTAAAGAGTAAAATACTTTTTAAATATATTTTAATTTAGGCTTCTTGTGATTATTGTACGGCGAGAGTACTTATATTTTGAAACTTCAGAAATTGACTGGCCCAAACGAGGCATTATAGGTAAACATCAAACTCCATCACAGATCTAATAAGACGCTTCAACGTATACACAACCGTATTTTGGATCATTAAAACTACAGTATATCCTATAACCACTGAATACACACACACACATGATACCCAAACTTATAAGTGAACTGCACCTTAAGCAAAGTGAACGCCTCAATATGTCGTAATTACCTCTCGCAGGACAGAAATTATTAATTTTAGTTCCAAAGTTGAAATGATGCTTAATTTCATTTATAGAACGTCACGGAGATAGTACATTCTATATTCTGATATCATACAGACATGGCTGTACCTACCAAATTATTATATCGTCGTGTCACTCTGTCTTACACAGGTTAACAACAGTTTATGTTCTACGTGTAAACTGAAATGGTGAACCCGAACGTCTTTTTAATAACGTCACATGTCGACGTTTAAGATTGTCTTGCCTAGTAGGCATCCTGAAAGTTCTAATTATGAATTCACACCTAGCTTTCCCGAATCGTTGGTAACATGATTCTCATGGTAAGGGTAACATGGGGAATGAAAGTGGTGCAGAATCATTAGTTAGCTTTCCAACTGTTACTATTTCGTTTGTGTGAATTACCATCCTAAACAAGCTTCTACGGAAGCACTTTGTTATTGTTGAAGAGAGCTCCGACTACAGTGCTTATGTACTCTTACAAGGGGTTGCACCAGAAGATGAGTGCGCTAATATTTCGGATAACCGGAGTCCCCGCATGAGTTTCTTGGCATGCACGGTATTATGAAACATTTAAGATGAGGTATGAAATGGTATTTCCTTTCCTTAATGTGCAGATCACTTGAAATATAACTAAGAAACACTTTCCTTCTATCAACAGATTACAATGCATCACAGGTTTTCTAAATAATAGTAAAACTACGGAAACACTACCTGATATTTGGTAACGAAGTTCACGTAACATCAAAACAAAAGACAATGTAACAAATGAAACTAAAACTACGTCACGATTACATCCATCAATCAATGATACATTTAATAGGTTTTCTTTTTCTCGTCGCAAAAATACAAAATCAATTTTCTCATAAAATTGGCAGTGAACACAAATTAAAGGACGTTTTAAGTCCAACAATACTGATATCTTTACCCCGTTTCAAAAAGTTCTATTCTCTAAACTACAAAGAATGTGCAAATAAGTTCCAGGAAATGATGACAACCTCTATGCAAGCTGAATTGGAGATATATATATATTTAAGATGCCTTAACAGACAAGTTGAACTGATTTTTAAGGTATTATAAAAAGAATTAACTTTGAAATGTCATATATATATATATATATATATATATATATATTTCGACAGTCGATGGGATTGATATTCCAGGCTGAGTATACCGATTATGTATTAATAAAGAGCATTAATCTATTAATCTGGTCTATTCCTGATTAAGATCAGTATGACCCATACTCTCAAACTTTTGTATTGAATTTTGTCACTTTTTTCTTAGTTTTTGACCCAGTTTCGCTAGGTTAGGTTAATTTGACTGTACTTACTCTAAACTGGATTTATTCCGAATGTGCTCCTTTTGGCAAAAAAAAATGTAAGTGAAACAGAAAACTTGACATATTGAATTACAATACAAATAAATAAATAACCATTTCAGTAACTGAAAGAGAAAACTATCAGCAATGTACCATGTGTTCATGTAATACACTACACATTAATGTTCTTTTGTTTTACGAGAGAAACATTTATAATGCATATAAATTAAAGATACAATCCAGAAAACTGAAAGGAATATATATATGATGGACTAGACCAATAATACATTTTCATTTCACCAGATGCACGGCGTTATTTACCAATATATTTGACGTTCTAGTCAGCTTACGAATATCTAAACGAATTAATGATTTGAGAATCGAAGTTTATGACATCAATTTGCACTTGACAGTCACTATATGAAAACCAGATCAGTTCGAAGTATAAATGGTGTAGCTGAATTTTAACTATAAGTCATACAATATTTAGTAATACGTACTTTATTATCCTTAGTACTAGTTATGTATATCTGAAAATAATGCATCCGGAATATAATGTATTAGCATGCCTTATTTTTATGAACGTGAAAATGCTATATCAAATGCCAAAAATGTAAATCTTACCTAAGTCACTTGGCAAACGTGACATGTCACTATCTTGAAAATTCAGAAATGTAATGAACACCTACATGGACAAGTTAAAACAATTAGTCCACAGGTCATTTAATTCATTTGAATTCTTTCTTAGTCAAATCAATTCCTAATTACAGGATATGTGTTGGTGTATTTACAAATTTTAAAACGTCATAAATAAAATGCTTTTATTTTACTATTGGTTTGACTTATATACACAGAAAGTATACATAAAAGCACTCATTTATCAATTTTGTCTCAAAAGTCAAAATGAAGAGAATTCGAATGCAGTAAGCTGCTGCTTGAATTCCAGTAACTATGCTGCAAAGAGTAATACATTATCTGCGCAGCAGACGTAACCGATGCTTAGAGCGAAAAGGTGGTCAAAGAAACAGTGGGTTCAAGCAGCCTAGGTGACATAGAGTGATGTCACGCAAAACAGCAAGAACGTCTTCTAAGGTCTCTCACTGTTGAAAGATTACGTATAGCTTTCACACTGCCACCCTTCCTGTTTACTGTAGAATCAGTAGCTTTGAACCCATACCTTGATTGCGTGGACTGACAGAACATTGATCAAGTTGCGACGAATTCCAGTCTTTGAAATTCATGCTCAGAAATTACACTAAATCACCGTTTTCTGTAAAACGCTTCCAAAGCAAACTAAGCAACTTGGTGCGATTTTTGGACTTAAAATTGACTACTGCGGTGGCCGGGGTTTTCCAGTATCATTCTTGTATTATCAAACATTACTTCTGCATAGCTGGGATATGAAAATATACACTTTAAGATTCATTGACAATGGCTGATAAAAGATTTGGAATTCCGAAGTTTTGCATAGTATGGCAACACAGCTAATAAACCAGAATAAGCCGAACATTTTATTTCTTCACATTCCTACGTGAAGAATGCCGCTTTAGTAATTCCAAATTCTTCTTATTTTGGGCGTAGAAAGTTTCTCCAGAACCCAATATATATATATATGAATCTGAATGTACACTTAGATTGAAAGAACATGGCCGATACGGAACCTTGTTAAAAAAAAATGTACAATGTCGTTTACCGAAACAGAACTTTAACCAGATTTAAAATATACGATTTGTAAGTTTTGATTTTCACGTTTATTGGATCAGTGATACCACATCATTTAGTTTTTCTATTATTAGTTTTTTTCATTGGACATTTCCTATGTCTCTGATTGTACACCAGTAAGATATGCATTAATTAATCACTTTCCCATGAAAGACACTATCTTATATAACAAAGTAATGAATGCTTAATAATCTGCAAGAGTAGATAATTTGTAACATTTACGATGAACTGATAAATATGAGAAGAAAGTAAGTGGGTTGATTTCCTTTACACAAAACTGTTGGGGTTCGACGTTTCATAAGACAATGTCTTTTTTTTAACAGACATCAATTATTAGTGTGACTACAAAATCGAGCGGTCCGTGTTCAAATCCCATGCAGGATGCTGGAGACTTTTTTCAGGGCTTTCATGCGTGGCACTGTGAAGTGCACTCAGCCTCCTATCAAACTGAGTCGCGAATATGTGGAGCGCTACCTCCACATTTCCCATGCATCGTTCACGGCGCGTGCTTATCTCACAGGAAATACCTTTACCTTTGACTCTACACTCATCTTTCAAGAGAAAAATGAATCTCGTGAAATGAAGAAATATTACTGCACAGAGGAAAACTACATTTTCAGGAGATTGTGTTCAGATAGGTATGTTCTAGAATACTTGTCTTGGAAATACAGCCACCCCTACTCTGACCCGACGTAAAACCGTCTTAATTCAACTCTGTTACTGCGTGTTTTCATTATTATTTTCTAATACCCAATTTTAAACTATTAGTACCGTAAGATGGAGTGACTTCGTGACTAGCGCACACGCACTCAGATTCCTAGAAAATGGGGCGATGGGTGCACAATGGGTCATTAATTTGCCTTTTCTAACTATCTGCCAATCACAAAACAAGGAAACTGGCTACAAGCTGATATGTGAAGCTTCTCGCTCTTGTTAGAAAACAATGTACCACCATTTGTAGGTATTAGTTTCATACGGTTCATTACGAATAACACATTACAAGATAACTCATCGTACCACCTTAATGTGAATAATAATAAAAAAATATTTAAAAAAAAAACAAGTAAAACATTGGTAAATCCTGGGGTCATTCCGTGACAGCAGTTTTGTCATATTTATTCCTGAGAAGGAGATTACTTCCAGTACTCTCATCGCCAGGAAAGGAAAGTAAAATAATCTTGTAATTATACACCACACTTAAGCAGACGTACTTGTGGGATTATCAGTAACCGAAAGCTCAAAGCAGCATGCCGGGACGGGCGTAAGCCATAGTGCTGTTATCGCTCATAAATTTAAATTTATCTCATCTTATCAAAGCAGCATAAAGAACATCTCAGTACTACTGAGAAGTAAGAATTTTATAGAAATACACTATTTTCATAACGTTGAAAAGAGTGGAGGTTACTGTAATAAAGTCCCCTACAGTCTAACGCACTTCACTTGACGGAATTGTGGGTACACTGGTATTGTACACCATCCTTTTCCTCCTATTTACCTGTAAAAAAGCACTTTTAACTTACTATTTCTGTTCTGAGGAGTACTTCTATATACAGGACCACAGTTTGTGGAACGCTGATCTAGAGGAAACCTTGTACTATGTTGTGCGCTGCTTTGACCGACAACATTCAAACCTTAAGAAAAAAAAAAAAAAAAAAATTGTTTAAAAAATTCTGCTGGAGGTAAAGTTCATAAAACATTTTGCTGCACATGATTTAAAATGAAGGGGAAGTAGAAACCAGAAGTGTAACGAGCAATGAATGCAGGGTGTCTCCGAATTCAAGTGACAAGGAAAGAAATAAACTGCAATGCATACTTTTTTTTTTCTTACCGGAATCTATGTGGCGGTTGGTGTAAAATACATGTTTGGTTAACCTCAATTGGTAGAGGAATATGCTGCTTTCTGTGTCCTGGAACTAAGACTTTATAAAGCAATGATCGCGACTTAAGCACGTTCTCAAGTGCGTTATTTCGGGTTATGGCCCTACTTTCATCAATGGTAACATTTTAATTTAGAAGTATTTTTACTGTGCACAAGCCGTCCTCTGCATGTTCAAACAATGTGGCACGTACAATGACGCCCAGTTTCCTCATTGAAAGTTGTCAATGTCACAAATCCATCCCACTTAATAAGGTAACATTGTGTCAACTTTTGATATACATTTTTAACCAAGTGAAAGTGAAGGATGATAGTAGTAGTGGGCTTACTTCCATTATTACAGCAAATGGGTAAGTCTGGTTTTCATTTCAACATGTTTGGTACAGATTTGGCTTAGCATTCCGAAGATCCTGGGATAAAGTGATCATTTTTTCTATGCTATTTTTGGAGCTTTTTTTTTTTTTTTTAATTTTATTTTCCCTCCCTAGAACCAGTCTTCTCTGTCCGTCTCCTTTCTCATTATGTAAACACGCTTCCGGCTAAACCTTGCTTTGTCTTTATCGTTGGTGTGAAGTTTCCGTAAGCCCATCTGTGCCTTTGAAATGGTAAGTAACCTTTTCGTCCCTCTTTTTTCCATCATTTATTACGCATATAAGAAGAAAGTAATATTTGAAATACATTTTATTATTGGGTGATGCTGAATTCATTTGATGATGTTTCTCGTTGCAATAGGTCATTTTTTTTAACTCCTGGCCTTAACCTTCAATAACTCTAAGCTTCCCTTTTCCTCTGCATTTTCAACACATTTCCATCCACGATCCCATCCTGTACTTACACGCTATACAGTTGTTGTTATTATTTCAAGTTCCGGAAATCTACGCGCTATGGCAGTCAGTTGTTCTCCAGTTTTGATGCTTCGTCCGCTACGTGTCGCCACTGTCTCTTCAATCTTGTACTTTGTAACACCTGAATTTGGCTCTCTTCCTCTATACTTGAAAACCTGCAACTGCATGCACGAAATATAGTAGTGACTTTTTATATGTGAATATGTGTGTGATCCAATACGAAACTATAAGCTGTAAGTATTTTCCTTCATTTCCTTAAATTGCCCTTCCGGCTTTCCTTTGTGCTAGTTGTATATATATATATAGTGCTTGAAAATTAACTTCTTGCCAGATACGTGTTTCATATTGTGTGCTCAACTCATTAGTATACCCTAAAATATTTGCAGTGTTTTGTTTATACTAACTTCATTGGCAATCTACGTAACAACACATCTAGAGGAAGAATTTTTCCTTGAATCATACGTTCGTATGAATTTTAATCACATATTAGAAAACAGACATTTACAGAAGCTTTCCACTGTACCGGTATACAATTTTTAATCGTTAATTACGTCCTAAACGAGTCAGCGAACTTCTAATGTAGTTTTTTTTAAGTGGAGTCTGCGTTTAACACATTCCCATTGGACTTGAAACTGCTACCAAGCGCATAGAAAGCGAGCATGTTAACCACTCAGCCAACCAGGAACTCATCAATGCATAGAAACCAGATAGCTAAACAAGTTCATATCATAATTTCGAAGACGTCATAAAACTCGAAGGCCGACGTATTACTTTTAACTGATAATAAAAACGTAACATATCTAAACAATACGTGAGGTGAGACCAACGGGCTCTAGCACTTTATACATTAGTACGTATCATCACCATCGTCAGTGTTCTGTCAAAAGCGAAAGTATGCCCAGCCCGAACTATTGGAGCTAGAGAAACAAAAGTTGGCATGAAGGAGTAACATCAAGAGTAGGTTACGAGGAAAATACGAAATGTTGAAAAAGTCGCCATCATGAATCCAATATGACCGACTAAAGTATGAATGAAAAATATGTCGATGTACGGCAAGAAAAACGATGTACTGAATGCAGACATTAGAAAACCACAGAAAGAAAGGTTTATTAAGGAGAGACGGATGTATACAAGTGCTGGGGACGCCGGGGAAAAAGGCTTCTTTGACAGGAGAGTTTTAGGAACAGGTAAACAAGCCTGTAGTCAATTGTTGTAACTTTTTGCTAATTGCTCTTGGTCTCTGTTCAACACATAACTTTCTTATTTTCCAAAAAGGTGATTTTGAACCCGTTGCATTCAAAACGTCAATATTGTCTGATGGAGGGACAAATTCAAGTTCATTTCCTGATTCATCATCATTGTTTTTGCTTTTTCCTTGTAGAACAAAGATTTTTGTGTAGCATGTAGCACATAATAATTTTCAAGGAATCAGCTCTACTGCAAAATTCTTTTCCTTTAGTAAGTGAGCACTCGAAATTTCTGAAAGTCCTTTAGTTATAGCTTCTTTTATGGATTTTTAGCGGGTCGCAACACGAATTAATAAACAGATGATGATACTTTTGAGAAAACTTCACTTTATGGTAGTTGCATATGTTTACAATGCCACTGCTTGTTCGCATTATCAGAAGATTTCTCTTCTCTCCACTGAAGTCACTAAGTGCCGTCATGCATCTTGATACTGGCCCATACACACATTTATGACATTCTTCACCAATCAATTTACCTACATCACATTCCATTTTGTCACTAACGAACTCAGTAATGATACACAGATCTGCACGAACACAACCCTCTCCTTGCGCTGTACGCATCTGACTGAGGCACCAGTGTTGAATTCCTATCTGCTGCATGTCTGACCACGCAGCCTGCTGACTGTGTTTTCAACTTTTCATGTACATTTGTTCTGTTTGCTTCTTAACAGGATCAAACTTGTTCTTGTATGTTTTGCTTCACCCTTCCGTGAGTTATTCATCCAATGCCTATCGATTTGTGATGTCTATACAGTAAACTCTCGGTTATCCGCCTATGCTTGTTTGTAGGTATAACTTTGTGTTAAGAATAAAGGTACTTATAAGTCAAATCTGAAACTCCTAATATTTGGTATATAATAATATCATACAGACCTGTTATGGGGAGGAATTGTATATTTCTATCAGGTCCCCTACCAGAGATATATACCTGTGAAGTACGCACTTTCTTCACTTTTTTGCATTTTTAATAATTTCTATAAAAAAGGGGGACACGTCTAAGGGTTGAAACTTGGTGAATGAGCACTTCTATATCAGACCTAAGCCCACCTTCCTGATCATTTGCCTTCTTGCAAAAAACGTCTGATCAACTCGTAACTTTTAATGTCAATGACCTACTTTTCACCCTGCTATACTTCATGGACGATAATGGCTGTCTTGTAGCTTATAATTTGCTGACCATTTTGTTTTATGTTCCACCTCGATAGAACAACTAGGTGTTGAGATACTTCAGATTCGGTAACACCTTACACCACCACCAAATGGCGTATCTTCGAAAACAAATATGGCTGCCACTCGAAATCTAAAGTCACAAAAATTGAAATAATGATTGTTTTGAACTAACGAATGTAACTGCACATCAAAAATTAGAATTTTTAGAAAAAAGCCGAGCAACATGCATTGGACCACTTGACATGGACTGACCCAAATGAAAAATGTACTTTGTACTAATAACATTCTTTATTTTCACCATTGAACTGCATTTTTTAATTTTTCATTACTTGTATAATTTAGTTTAACTTAAATGTTGTGTTCGAAAGTATGTATTTGTTGCACGGCTGAGCATAGGCTATATCATGGCTGACCACTGGAAAAAACTGACGCTTCTCATGATTTTTCCAAGTACATAAAATACAAGTATTTCTATATCGTAATTTAAGTACGTATTTTAAACTTAACAGTTTTTTCAATATATTTAAGCCAATTGGTAAATATCAAGTTTGATTGTCAATAAAAAAACAAAACAAAAAAAACGTCATTTTAGTTTTTCACGTTTACTTATCTGACTGACTACTGGCGACACTACCCTATATGCAAAATAAAGAGACCCGTATTTTTTGTTCTCCCGCCGCAAAAAAAAAAAAAAAATCTGAAGAGTTGGAGGCTCTCAAAATAGTTGCCAAGGTCATCCTACTGGTATCAAATATGAAAGTAAATATTCTTTTCAAAAATCAATTTCTCAGGCTAATTTATGGATTTGCATGAAATTTTGTAACTGCCAAACGGTACAAGATATCAAAATATGTTTCCACTAAAAGTTGTTCAAAATTTAGCGCTTGTTTAAAGAGAACAAAATCAACCCGTTTCTATTTATAATTTTGATTCACACAGAAAATCGTTTCCTTCATCCGAACCAATGGATAAAAATTCCTAGACGGTTGAGAAAAGTCTTTTTCCAAATGGAAACCCATTCTCTAATCTAGATCATTTTAGGAGAATGAGTGGTAACACTCGCTGCCTTGTAATCAATAGGTTCCGGGTTCGATTCCCGGTGTAGACACAAAAAATTCCGAGCCCAAGTTAAACTGTAAGCTCCGTCCTCATTACAGATTCATCCGATAGAAAACCAATTGCAAAACACCATCGGTTCACCTGCGCAGGAATCTTCGGGTCAGGACCTGCCTTCGGGCAGAACACCCAACACCATTATCACGTAAGTTAAATAAATAAATAATTAATTAAAGTTGAGAGAATGGCTGAAAATTGGAAACTGGTCACCTTCACCCCATTCTGCGGTACTTTTCCGGTGGCCGGAAACTGGCGCCATGCATTATTAACATTAATTCCAGTTAACAGACATAATGGCCATGTACTGGCTGCACACCAATCTTTTAGAACAGTAATCTAGCCACGCAATAATTGCCATAATATTCAACAAATATATCGCAATTTATTTCTACTGTGATTACTAATGTTTCCTCTTTCAACGTGTGAACATTTATTTTGAATTTTATTGATGGCCTTTAGGCATTTAAGGCTCAGGCCGAAGTAGGGGAGGGGAAAGGATTTGGGAAGATATTGGCCATGGCCTATATTGAAGGTGTACATTTACCAATTGCTAACACCTGTATGTTAATTTTAAGAACTTCATCGATACATAAATGCACTTCCTCTTCCTACTAATGATGTAGACAATGGATGTTCTGAATAACTGAGCGTTACAAAATTTGGAACAGTCGATGAAAACGGAGCCCTGCTTCTGAACATTGAAACGATTTATTAGAAACATGAGTTGCGCGATCCACTAATAAGGAACCTTATTTTTAAAGCTCTAGTGGCCGAAAATTGGTGCAACTACCTTATACACTTTACAACAGGGATGCCGGAGATTGTAATAACAGGAATGAGGAACGGTTCTCCTAAGCCTTGTGTTTGTAAGAATTCTACGAGCTGGCCCGTTGAACGGTATATTACTTAAAATTCGCAAACAAACACTTGATATCTTATGAGTTTGACTTACGCAAACCAACTGAAAAGACTTAATCATGCACGTAGGTCTTCATTTCCACTGTTTCCGTCACAACTACTGTTACAAGAAAAAACCCAGCCACCGTAGTCTAATAGCGACGATCGCTGTAAATTCAAACCTACGACTAAAGCGGGCGATTCTGATAGTTACATCAGCCGATTGTACCTCTAGTCAAGGCTAAGCCACAGTCAATTTCCTCACTCCTTGTTTCAAAAATAAGTTAAAGAGAGTAATGCTAATAATAATTACGTGATAATCTCTGGCCTCGATACAGCGGTCTACTAAAGTACACCATGATAAATAGAGACTTTAGTAGGTAAGACGTCCTTGTGCTCTAGCTATAAGGCAGTAAGTTCGAATAGAGCTTTGTGATACTTTTCGCAACCTCGTACACTCAGATTCATAGAAAATGCCCGATGGAAAATTTCTAAGTTCAAAAGTTAACGGATTTGGCAACAATGAAGCGAATGACGTAGCAATCACAAAAAAAAAAGCATTACTATAGTAGTGACGTACCAATTTTAAAATCACTTAAAACACACACATTACGTGTTCATGGGAGGCGAGCGGTTTACGCAATTGTTTTCTTGCACTTTTCGCAGATTATCTTAAATTAGTGACCATACGAACGTGGAGGTTAGATAAGGTTTGGTGCGGTCATGTATCTTTACAAAATATATTTTTATATGTTCGCATTTATTATTAATAATTCCTTCTTTGCATTTTTCGTAAATTATCTTAAATTACTGATATGAACGTGGAGGTTAGGTGCGGTCATGTATCTTTACAAAATATATTCTGACACATATTCACACTTACCTTCAGCATACAGGCGTGTTAACGCTCCCAATTGCCATTAGAAAGTCGTGTACAATTGTTTCGGGGCCTTTTACTTCCCTTACATACTCTGCTAAATAACGTTAAAAAAGTCACTTTCCCTCGTCATTTCTATACGATTCAATAAAACTAACGCAATAAATGTCATAACCATAACAAAGACGCGCTCTTTCAACACTGCCTTACCGCCTTCCACATGACAACTGTAACTCTACACAAAATAGTTCCTTCCGCCACAACATGCAGTGCTTACAAAAACATCTTAAAAACTCACTACAACAATATTATTATTCATTTATAATGTTACCCACATTACTATTTTCCTCCCTATTATTCACAAACATCACACAATTATCTCAATTCATCCTGTAAATTTCTAAAAATTGGTACGTCACTACTATAGTTAACCCCAAAAAATCGTCTTAATTTGGTTTGAATACTCGCTTAGAGTTCCTACGAACTTGGGTATAGATTTGAAACCATTTTCTATGAACCTTAATATCCGAAGAGCATAAATGCACTTTCATACACCTTTGAGTGCGTATCCTTGACTACTAGTCTTTCAATATTCAAAATATATATTTATCGAAAGAGAATAGAAGTACTGGCAAATCTTTACACTACAGATCACTCGAATTAACCTTAGAATCGCACACGGACGTTAAATATATGGTCAAAATTCGTAATCTAATTTAACAAAAGTAATGTCACACATTAACTCTAACCTGGAACCAACGAATGATACAAATTACTATTCGCCTTTATAAATCCTTCAAATCTACTTTGTTTTGACATAGATTTTAATGTATTAGCTCAAACTTCGAATAAGAGATTTTGTATCTTTACATCAACATTGTGCTTCTCCAATTGTTGATCTGAAATACCAAAAACATGAAAAAATTAAATATTATCAACTGAAAGATTTATCCTGAATATAGTTGATGTTTTGCTAAGGCTTGCCCTAATGTTATTTTCAAATTTCTCTTTGATGAAACTAAATTCCATTACATCACGAGGCTTCTCATTAATCCAAAAATTGTCGAACTCATAGAACAGATAGGAATAAAACTGATGAAAAGCTTTCATTGCCGGCTTCTTGTGACATACATTATACACTTGAACTTTAGCTGATCCGTCCTTGAACAGATGGTAAGCCATGCTCGTTAAATTGATGCCAACAACTGCAAAAGCATACCCATATCGTGGGTGATGTGAATGCGATAATACATGACCTGCTGCACCAGGATATTCTTCGGCAAAATACAGAAGGTTTTCTAAACCTAACAAACCCATTCCTCGAAAGTCTGTCTTAGGATCATCTCCCTGAAACCCTATTTGCTGCCACTGTTTTGTTACCCGTGCTTCTAAGGGCTGTTCGGGCATTAACAACTGCCAAAGTTGAAGTAATTTGCCCTCGTGTTCTATATTAGCACTATCGTACTGTGTTTTTCTCAAGCTTTCCAGTTCTTCCACCAATTGGGAATACCCCCATATCTGGCGAATACAATTACCGAATGATATCACAAACTGATTATGAATCACAGGATTTATATTCTTCACACGCACTACTGTAAGAACAGCGAAATCCACTATCTGTTTTTCTGCCTGATTAGTAAATTTCTTTTCTTTTGCAATCCTGTTCAAATATGAAATTAAATGTTTAATATCATGACATCTTGAAAGATGCAAAGAATTTTCTACACCAAGAGCTCTAGAAGCACCTGATGGTTCTCCGTAACAAATCCTTTGCAGTTCACACAATCTTGTTGTCTTGCGCAAGAACCACTTAATTATGGGCCTGAAGTACCAATATAATGAAGTCCACAGAAAATTGAACATATTTTCTTTCAAAATCTTTCATTAATATCAAACAATATACACTACACAAACAACCGCATCAAGTTAACAAATGCCGACGAATCATTTCATTGTTACCAGGTAGGTTATTTAAACTTTACACCATGTCCAATGTAGCTAAAGTATTATTCCAGTGTAGCCAATGCACCATGTCAACCAAAGATGATTTCAACAATTTTTCGGATTTTCGTAATGGACGGTGTTCGCTTCGGTATGAGAATTCTGAGTTTATTTTTGTTAATAATTTACAACTGTAGAATCTCCAGGAGAAATTTTGGTAATAATGGTGATGCTTTACAACCCACCAGTGGTTGTGGAAAATTTATCATTCGTTATTAGGCTTAATAACTGAAGAATTTCTGCTACAATAATTCGTAGCATTTTTTGCAACACATATTTAAAAAAAAACGTTATGAAATTCATAATAGCATGTTGTCCTGAATGGAAGTTTTATTTATTGCCTTTAGGTATCTAAGGCTTAGGCCGGGAACGGGAAAGGATTCGGAAGGTGCCGTGCAGTAAGTACCTACGTTGAAGGTGTCATCCTGGCATTTCCCTGGTGTGATAGAAAAAAAAAACAGGAAAAACATCGGCAGTCAGGATGGCAAGCATCTTGTCCTATTGTACTTTGACACAGTGGCATTTGTGATAGCACTACGATATATTTAGCATAAAAATTACAGTGTCACGCAGCCCTAACATATGCGAATATTGAACAAAATTTAATGTACTAAAACCTTTAATTCCTGAATATAACATTTACGTGATAATAAAATTTACGAAGTTAATAAAAATTATATCATTTTTAAACAGTAAATTAAACACGAAATAGAACAGCGAAGTAAACATTATAACCTCTAGAGGTTTCAAGACAATATGAGGAGTTTAAAAAACGAAAAGGTCTAATTTTATATGATGAAATTACTTGCCTTTCAACCCAAATATATTAACAAGTATGCACGCAACTACCGTGTACGCAGCTTAATTTATACAGCATTGACTGCCACTCAAAGTATTATGGGTTCGAATACAGCGCCTGCCCATCCTAACAGTTTTTTTTTTTAAGATTTTTTCTAAATTACAATAGGCTAATATCCACGTGTCACATTAATTCAAACTATGGCACCTAGCCAACTTCTTTATTACATCTTTTATGGTAAGTCTACATTAGATCTTGTTGATCAACATGTTTGTGTGCGCGAGGATTATCTTAAGACCGTGACAATCTTCAATTTTTCACTCCACTTATACTTGGTACGTTTACAAATTGTCACGGTCGTTAGATAATCCTCTCGTGCACAAACATGTTGATCAACATGGCCTAATGTAGACTTACCATTATCCTAACATCAGACTGGCCCGAGTAGGCCCATCCTAAGAACTTGCCAGTAGCCTGGAAGCCTCTTATTACGCCACAGATTTTACTGTGGTTTTCAAGACTATTAAGGCTGGTTTTCATGAAAGCTTGCGTTGCTTGCTATTTTGATGAGTAGCCAATTGAAACACGTGTTTTATTGTAGGATAAGTGTGACACGTGTTTCAATTGGTTATTCAACCAAATCGCACGCAAAGCAAGTAACGCAAGCTTTCATGTAAATCAGCCCTTACACAGTTTAAAAAGATATGCGGGGCGATGATAGAGGATTATCGCGGTCTAGAGGCAGATCCAGTCAGTATGTACAATTGGGTCTATGTCAGAACGTGAACTTCTGAAAATGGTCAGAACGCCCACGGAAACGGTCAGATCGACCATCAAAACGGCAAAACACGCAAATTCAGAAATGGTCAGAGCGCCCACTCTTAAAAATGACAACAGCATTCAGAAAAATGGTCAGAGCGTCCAACGAAATGCGAAAATAAGTCTCAAAATTGATATAAGTAAAACAAAAGTAATGTATAATCAACATGCTGCAAAGAAAATATTGATTCACGGAGAGACAGTGTATGTTTACCCAGAGCAGCTCAAATTGTAACCGTCCATAAAGCTCGGTTCCATTTGTTTCATTTATATATTGTTACGATTTTCCGACGTAGATCTTCGAAGTCAAAAGATTTTCTTGTAATGATCCCGTTATCGTCTTTTACTTTTGTCGTGCTATGGATTAATCTTTCGATTCCCTTTTGTTTATTGGACTATTTTGTGATGTATCTTTCTTCTTCTCCCCTTTTGTTATTTATTTTCTGATTGGTTTATTGTATCAGCATCTTTGACAGGACCAAATCTTGATTCATCTCGTGTAAGTGGGTTTATATCATTGGCAAATCTTCCCGCTAAGAAAATTCCTTGCTCGCTAAACTTTTTAATCTTCTTATATTAATTAATATATCGTCTATTTCCAGCTTTAAGATATATAGTGTTTATGAATTTTCATTCAGTGTGCCAAAAGTCAGGTATATTTGTTTTATTTGGTTGGTAATTGAGATCTGTTCTGGGATTTTTTTTCTTCCACCGGACGTACGTCACTTGTTGATGGTGATGGATGTTGAGATAGGATTCTGAAGGTTACAACCGAGTATGGTTGCAGGACACTGACGTTCCAAAAAGTTTTTTAAGTATATTTTAAACCTTCGACGCGTATTTAGATCAGTGTTCCTGCCTCAGGTAACGTCAAAAATTAATGGAAATTTACAAGAACCATGTCATCTTACCTAGTAAATTAATTTTTGGAACTTGGAATTTCGTTCTTGATTTCGACTGCTCCGTTGTATGCTCATCGAGAAGACATCTTCAGAACTTCAGTATTTCCGAATTATCTTTCGTATTTTGGACTTCGACAAGCCTAAATTATTACATCTAAATTCTGTTGTTATTTGTGGAAATTATTTGTGAAATATGAATACAAGTTTCGTTATTAATTTTGTAGTGCAAGGTCAATTCGTCGACATGCAAGAGTAAGCTAGGTAAGGGGACGTGGGTCCTCCATATGTTTAAAGCTTTGATTTAGTTAAGCCGGAAACCGTCAAAGATCTTAGTTTCTCTTATATATTTTATTAAAATTTTATTATTTTCAGTAATTCTGTGCTTTACGCACTTATGAGCTGACCATGTTTTATTTGTTCGGTGTTGGTTGAGCATCTGCGCTCTGTTCGTCGGCTTTGTCTCCGTTGCGATTCTTAAGTAGAAAATTTCAACCGATTACAAAACTGTCTAGATCGCTAAAACCCGAATGCTTTTCAAATTTGTATTGTGAAATACAAATATTTGTTTTCGAGAACATCGACATTATGTAAAAATCTCGTTTAGCTATTATCCTTGTTAAGTGATTGGAATTTAGAAAAGTGCTTACAGTGAAACTGACCCGTCGTTTATAGTGACACTGATGTAATCAGAAAGGGTCAGAAATTTCGAATGTTTGTTTATTATACTCAGAAATATATTAATACTGCGTATAAAACAGTGATTTGCATATTATTTTACGAACAAGAAATTTTGGACTTGAAATTCTAAACGTACGATTTTGTCAAACCATACTTTTCGATTACTGTGTAACTGAATTATTTTCTATGGACGAAATAGTGTTTTTTAAACATTTTTTCCAAACCGAATTTAAAGTATCGGGTTTCTCTCCTCAAGAGATGTGAATTTTCAACTTAAATTCAGATGATTTTTTTTTTCGTTCAGATGAACTTCAATGCATATAAAAATATGAAATTTTTTAGAAATTTTGTGTTTGATAATTTGATTTCTTCTATCGTTTTGTTGAAATAAACAATGGATAAAAAGGGTTTAACCATTTTATTGAAATCGCATGTAGTAGTAGCTATTATTTAAGTTAATTTGAACAATGATGCTTTATGCAAATATATTTTGAGATTACACTATCGCGTATAGAACAAGTGTTCAGTGAATTGAATTTAATTCGTATTAAGCTGAGTGCACGTACATTAAACTTTCAGTATTTTTATCTTATTGATTTTCACGTAAATATTGTGTTCAAAATTTGCTACAGCGACCTTGTACACTAGGGGACATCATCGTTGTCTTCCAGTGGATGGGTAGTATGTTGGAACTTTTGATTCTCCTACTTCTTTCCGCTGGAGTAAGACTGAGTGTCACCGGTGCAGTTTTCAACTGTAGGTTTTACTGTAGTGCGTGGCCCATTACTGGTGCGCGACAGCGTTTTCTTTTTAATCATTGTTCTGAGAGGTTCAGAATGTTTTATTTTCCAACTGAACTGTTAGTTGCAAGGTATACTCAAACCGTGCGTATACGATAGTAAGAACTGTGTTTCTTAGTAGCTGGTATAAAAAAAGTCTAAAGGCAATAAATAAAATTCAAATATATTTATTTATGGGATAGACACCATTACACAAACTACTAAGTAATTTAATAAACAGTAACTATATATTGCTATGTTTATTTCAGTAATGAATTTGATACGTGAACTACATTAAACGTATTGGCTAGAATGACACCAAACAAACGCAATACTTATAGTTATATTTACTCTAGTATAAGGGGAAATTATTAACTTTTCCTTTGATATTGGACTTTTTTAACGATGTAGTCAGTTAGCATCCTTAGGCAAAGAGAATAATTTATTACAAATACAAATACAATAAGTAATTTAACTCCAAAGTCTAACCTATGAGCAGTTAAAAGCAAAATTTATCAGCTTAAGTCGTCCCAGGATACCAGTCTACAAAGCTGAAATCGAAATCTATCAGGTCCAGCAAAGAGACGATGAACCGATAGATGCCCATTTTACTAGGAAGTTACGGGCAATTAGGCACCATTTACCTGAGGCTACAGAAAAAAAAAAAATACATTATTTGTCGTTGGGTCTACAAAAAAATCTCATGCAGAAAATAGTTTTAGAAATGTATAATACAAACTAGATTACAAGCGTTAGAAGCTGCGCAAGAGCTTATGAAGTAAAGGGACTATGTTGAGATGTCGCAAGCCATCCACACTATATGAGCAACCTCCTCAAGTATACCAAACCTCTTCCACCAAGTAATACTCAACCTTTAGTAACAAGTCAACAACCAGTGAGACAACCACAGTAGTGTCCTCAAATACCATACATCACAATGTCATCGTACGAAAAACCATTACATAGTTACATTGAGAGTTTATTCAGTTGTCCTGAAATACCTTAAAATATTTCTTACCATCCTATGGCTAGTTAAATGACACACCCTGGGGACCCAACCAATGACCAAGATAACTTTTCCAAATTACTAAGTCAAATGGCTGACTTGTCTTTATTAGTCGCAAAAGGCTATACACAAAAGTCTCACTGTAATCATAAGGGTAAGAACAAACAAAGCCATCAATTCAGTTATAAGAAGAAACATAAACAACAAAATTACAAGGACAAGAAGAGGAATAACACCAGTGATACCAATAATGACAAGAAGAAGAGACAAACAATTTCTGTTTGCGCGTATTACCATAAGAGAGGACACGGCTTCTATATA